>JAGVSP010003918.1:0-44856 GCA_022494985.1 Micrasema minimum
CGACGGAATTCCAGGAGTTTATTTGTATGACGAAACATTTCTCAAATGTGAAATTGGTGTTGGAAGCAATCACTTTGTAGTTATACATAATAGTGGCATCTCACTTATTTGACGGATGGAACTGATGATATAATAGTTTTATGTTATATTTTATTACATATTATACTGATAAAAAGTCTATTCAATTTAACAAGATAATGCGTATGAGGTGCGAACATTTTTCTTCGAATTCAGACACGAATTTTAATACATTTCAATGTGACCTTTACAAAGGTGTATACAAATAATAAATGTCTGCATTAGAACAGGTGAAATATGACAAAAAGCCTCATCACAAATATTAATATTCCAGTGAAACAAAACAAAGAACAAGTCATTTTATATGAAAATACAAAATCTTGATTTCTAGAACAAAACTTTTCGAAATATTAGTTATCAGTTTAAAAATGCAAAAAGAGCTATATTAACTATTCTGATATTCTTTAAACACTGCTTAATTTTTTTCCTAATGTTTTTTTCTTAACGTTCAATCTTAATGTTATTTTTTTATTATTATATTTATTTAGTACTATATAATTTTTACATAGACTAATATTATTACATTACACATTTTTTTTTTCTATTCTTACTATTCTTATCCTACTATTATACATTTTTCAATTTAGCTATAATATAATACCTACACTAATATTTTTTACACATATATTTTTTTACATTCAACCCTAAGTAACTTTACATTTTGTTCATTTCTTATTTAATCAGGAATCTCCTCATTTGGATAATGTTAATACAATAATCTTAATATTTGCTGTAAAATAACTACAAATAGATATCTAATGATATTAATATTAATATAATTAATATAATAAGTCATTATCTTAACTGTCAAGTTTCACAACGACTTGTTTGAAGAATTTCAAAATTAAATAAAAACATTAAGTGTTGAAAAATAATAGCTATTTTGAATTTTTCTCTAACACATTATATAATTTAATTAAAATTTCATCGTAGCACAAATGCTTATAATATTTTAAAAAAAAATTTTGAAATATTTTATTAATTTACTGTTCAAAAACAGTAAATTAATAAAATATTTCAGTTCAGTGAGAACAAATAAAGAAACAAATTAAATAAATTGATTATAGCATAATTTTACTTTTAGTAACGGAAATAGCAAAAATGCAAAAAAATACCAGCAAAATGCTATGCAAATAAATAGCAAAATTTGAAACCTAAAAAATCGTTAATACTCGTAGATCTCGGTTTAAAAATACAAACGTTAAATTTTTTTTTAGTTTTCGCGCGTTTTTTTTAAATACTCACTCATTTTAAGGATAACTTATCCTTATCCTGGATGAGACAACCCTGTAGCAAAATGCAGTCTGGTAATTTTTTAGCCAAACTCAAAACAATATTTTCTAGCGGTCATAAAAAACAAACCGTAATTAAATTCGTCTTCGTTCAGGTGAGTATTTTTGATAAACTTTATTGCAGCGCGCGCAACGGTTTTGCTGGTTGCCAAATTAATTGAACTAAACCTAACTTGTATTCTAGTAAGTATTTATGGCTTGTCTGTTCATTCGAATCATATTCTTTACGTTCCCAGTAGCTCAATCGCAGATGACTATCGACGTGCTAATAAGCGACGTGATAACGATTTCTCACCATGCATGGATGTTAAACGTTTTCGCGATCACAATGGAACATCCGTTAAATGTTATCGATCGGGATTATTAATTACCGCTTTAAATATGGAAAAAACGCCAAAACTGTAAGTAAAGTAAAATATTATTGATATCCCAACAGAGACAGAGAAACTCTGGAAACGAATGTGGGTTTTTTAGGCGTTTACAGGGCTTATGACCTATCATTGGATGGGTTAAGTGGCCACTTGACGTACTACAACATTCCCCATTCCGCCCATCATCTGATATCCATATATGACAAATTTTGGAACTACTATATATATTGAAATCGTCTTCGTCATTCCGCTTTACAGAATTTTTCTATGCTAGTGTCATCTGTTGAGAAGATTGCAAAGCATTTTTTTTTGGCAATCATCTTTTACTAGATGTAAGTAGTGCCCTACCGAGCTTTACTATTTACTATAGAAAGACGCCGGGGTATAATCCAGTAATTTGTCTACAAGTATTTGTATTCATTTAAAAAAAAAATTGTTTAAAAAAGATTTACTGGTTAAAAATATAAAGCAAAAATAAAAAATTGTAGAGACATCTTCAGGCGTCTTCTGACTTCTGAATGACGAAGACGATTTCAATAAATAGTAGTTCCAAAATTTGTCATATATGGTTATCAGATGATGGGCGGAATGGGGAATGTTGTAGTACGTCAAGTGGCCACTTAACCCAGGCAATGACAGGTTATAAGCCCTGTAAACGCCTAGATAACCCACATTCGTTTCCAGAGTTTCTCTGTCTCTGTTGGGATATCAATAATACCTGATATCAGCCCAGCATAGGTATAATCGAGTAATTTGTATACAATTATTTGTATTAATTTAAAAAAAAATTGTTTAAAAGATTTACTGGTTAAAAATATAAAGCAAAAATAAAAAATTGTAGAGACATCTTCAGGCGTCTTCTGACTTCTGAATGACGAAGACGATTTCAATAAATAGTAGTTCCAAAATTTGTCATATATGGTTATCAGATGATGGGCGGAATGGGGAATGTTGTAGTACGTCAAGTGGCCACTTAACCCAGGCAATGACAGGTTATAAGCCCTGTAAACGCCTAGATAACCCACATTCGTTTCCAGAGTTTCTCTGTCTCTGTTGGGATATCAAT
Organism: Micrasema minimum; assembly: GCA_022494985.1. Taxonomy (NCBI): domain Eukaryota; kingdom Metazoa; phylum Arthropoda; class Insecta; order Trichoptera; family Brachycentridae; genus Micrasema; species Micrasema minimum. The sequence goes on from JAGVSP010003918.1 coordinate 2,808, forward strand.
AATACCTGATATCAGCCCAGCATAGGTATAATCGAGAGTAATTTGTATACAATTATTTGTATTAATTTTAAAAAAAATTGTTTAAAAGATTTACTGGTTAAAAATATAAAGCAAAAATAAAAAAATTGTAGAGACATCTTCAGGCGTCTTCTGACTTCTGAATGACGAAGACGATTTCAATAAATAGTAGTTCCAAAATTTGTCATATATGGTTATCAGATGATGGGCGGAATGGGGAATGTTGTAGTACGTCAAGTGGCCACTTAACCCAGGCAATGACAGGTTATAAGCCCTGTAAACGCCTAGATAACCCACATTCGTTTCCAGAGTTTCTCTGTCTCTGTTGGGATATCAATAATACCTGATATCAGCCCAGCATAGGTATAATCGAGTAATTTGTATACAATTATTTGTATTAATTTAAAAAAAAAATTGTTTAAAAGATTTACTGGTTAAAAATATAAAGCAAAAATAAAAAATTGTAGAGACATCTTCAGGCGTCTTCTGACTTCTGAATGACGAAGACGATTTCAATAAATAGTAGTTCCAAAATTTGTCATATATGGTTATCAGATGATGGGCGGAATGGGGAATGTTGTAGTACGTCAAGTGGCCACTTAACCCAGGCAATGACAGGTTATAAGCCCTGTAAACGCCTAGATAACCCACATTCGTTTCCAGAGTTTCTCTGTCTCTGTTGGGATATCAATAATACCTGATATCAGCCCAGCATAGGTATAATCGAGTAATTTGTATACAATTATTTGTATTCATTAAAAAAAATTGTTGTTTAAAGTAAAGTAATTTAGTTTTAATTGTTTGTGCACAATTTATCATGCCATTTATTTGCTCGAAATCAATTTGAGAAAGCAATAAAACGAAACATTTGTCAAAGTATGCCTTTCATCTATGGTGCTCGGCAACGCGACCGTGATATGAACTTATGTTTATTGTGATCGGTCAAATGCTTAGCACGTTTTTAAATACGTCGACAATGATCTTTGATTGAGCTACTGGGCATAATAAGTACAAAAAATGACAAGCAAGTTAGTGTTTAACTTAAGACGTTTTATTATGTCTGTGTTTACTCAGTACTTGAATCTATAGTAACGAAACATTCTCAGCATAGATAATGAGGGCATTTGCACAATCTCTCAGTAAGCGATTTATCATGGTTATGTACTGAGGCAAGTTTTAATTTGAATTTATTGGATTTCTACAGTAGCAATAGGGTTGCCAGATGAGTTAGAAAGAATACCATATAAAATAGTTTAATTTCATATTATAGTGCCATAAAAAAAATCAAGATGGGGCTAACCTCTCTTGATTCGGTGGTGGCCGGAGTATAGAGATCCCCAGCTCGAACACCATCTCCGCCACCACTTGATTCATATTTTCAAAAGCCGCTTACGTTTCATAAAAATATATACTACTGCTCGCGGATAACCAAGCATTTGTTCGCGTACATAATCGTAAATTCATCCGTTTTTTTATCACACTAACAATCTTAAAATCGCGGTTTAGCTTGTTGAAAAAATCGGTAGAGTTGGCTGGACTGAAAAAAAGACTCAATAGTCTTTAAAGCAGTCTAGGGAAAGGGTGGAGCTTTCATTGTATATACTACTGCTACTACTTTTCCCATATCAAGTGCAGTGAATCTTGATAATTTGTTGCACGAAGGAAATATGATCAGTCTTACGCTTCAGCGCCAGTCTAAGGTGTTAGTAGTTACAAATTGAAATTTGTACAAATATCATAATAATTCTTAGTTTTCTTTTAAAAACATCTTCTCACTTCACCATTTTCAGCCGCCACGTATGCTCTCATTATAAGCATGGAGATCACTATATCCCTCCAAGATAATCCGCCGGCCAATACTCTAGTCCCTAGTCTCCTCCCGCGCACACGTCGGCCCCGCATCCCTTAGCACCGTCGAGCTTAATCTTTTTTTTTAAGAATTTTTTTTCATAATATGTGTTTTTGTTTTGATTCTTTTGTCAAAACGTTGGTTGTTAGTAGTTATATTATGAATTTTCTAAACACTGAAATTTCTATTTTCCTTTTTTTTTCGTCGTTTTATGAAAATACTGGACTGTCCGGTAAAAAGCCGGACAACCCTGGGTAGCAATTATCTTCCATAGCGATAATACTGAATTATTATTCAGATTGTGTTTTGGGTACATTGTTTGAATTTTACTAACTGGATACGAGACCCTATTAAAAAGGCTGATACCGAGATAATAAATATTACTGGAATAATATTCTTCCGAATATACCACATCATAATAATTTTATTTTACCCAAAAAACGACATTGATGTTAAAAATAAACATGATTTGAATAGTTTAAGCTACATAGGCTGCGAAAAGCATACAAAAATATTATAATTGTACAGTTGGTGTGAGCAACGTGTAGTTATAATATTTGAAATTAAACTCATGATAACCAAGACACGCCAAAAAACTTTTAGTTAAAACTAGAATTGAATTAAAAACAAACAAGATTAGTGCTGCCTATTGGCTTTATACGTAACATCAAAAGCTCGTATGGAAAAAAACCTTAAGGCTATAAGTCCGTAAGAGGAAAACTGCTCAGAAATTACGGTTTTCAAAATGATATTCCGGGTTTAATGATAGCCACAAAACTTTGAATAAAATATCACGTATGGTATACTTTAAACTATTTTCTAGGGAAACACTTAGACAAATAAAAAATAAAAATTCACAAAAAAATAGCAGAAATCTTGTAAATTTTGTAATTTTGTCAATTGATTAATCAACTGCCTCGAATTAATCCAACTGATTAACTTCCGGGTACTAACTAGATATACGCGATATAATGCACCTTTAGCATCTGACAGTATGAGAACCAACTACCTAATGCATTCGCCCATCAACCGCATTCATAGACTTGGAAATGATTATGCTGATGTGTGCGATGTATTGGGTGTTGGTTCTGTATTGTCTTATAAGTTAAATCTAATTAAACATTTTTTGAATAATTATATTAAATAAAATTCGTGGTATACATACTTGGTAAATTTATTTGAAGAATTGTTGCATTTTGTTTATCGCGTATATTTGGTTGGAATAAGCTTTCTGTATTGTTATTATTTCTTTATTTTCCTTTTAGAAATTTCTTTAAATCTTAATTTTTGTAATGGGTTGAAAACTCCTGTCAATACTTTCATTTGTACAGTGTAAACAGATAATATATTTCACTATAAATATTCTTGTGTATTCACATCGAAATATTATTTAGGTATACCAATGTAAAAAAAATAATTGTTACAATTAAGCATAAGAGTCCTATTCTTTATTGATATTTAATTTATGTATTTCGCTGTATTTAATGTGTAATTTTTGAAAAGGCAAGTACCGTCAGTAAATAAATAAAAATAAAATAAAAAAATTGTTCAACTAAGGTGGTAGCAAAATAAAAACCATAATAACACATAAAATTTTAGGGAACTAGTGAGCCCCTTTTTATTTTCTAATTTTACTTTTCAGATGAAAAAAATTAGAAAACCCATTTTGCGGCCATACTTTGTGTGTTCCGTGGCATAAGCAATCGGGTAAAAAAAAATTTTTTTCCACCCTTAGTAAAAAGATCTTAAAGCAAAAAGCAACGATTTAATTTTTTAACTTAAAATTTCGTCCATTAAAAAGGAAGTCTTCAGAAAATCAACGAAATAAAATTCAGATATTATTGATATCTCAACAGAGACAGAGAAGCTCTGGAAACGAATGTGGGTTATCTAGGCGTTTACAGGGCTTATGACCTGTCATTGGCTGGGTTAAGTGGCCACTTGACGTAATTACAACATTCCCCATTCCGCCTGTCATCTGACATCTGACAACCATGTATGACAAATTTTCGAAACTTGTATATATCTTAGGTGTAAAGAACTATCCGCTTGCGAGTTGTTATTTCGACAGATTTTCGAATTACTGACTTAACCCAGCCAATGACAGGTCATAAGCCCTGTAAACGCCTAGATAACCCACATTCGTTTCCAGAGCTTCTCTGTCTCTGTTGAGATATCAATAATATCTGATATCAGCCCAGCATGGGTATAATCCAGTAATTTGTCTACAAGTATTTGTATTCATTCAAAATGTTGTTCAAAAAAAAATTCAAATAATATACTACTACTACTTTCCACTATCCGTACCTAATAGTGCATAGGGCACTTCATTGGTACACGAAGTGCAGTGTATCTTGATAATTTTTATGACATGAAGGTAAGATGATCAGTATTACGCTTCACTGCCAGTCCACGGTATCACACACGAAATATTAATATGGAACGTATTACCCGTGTAAATAAATATTTCATGTTGACTTCCTACGGGAATCAAACCTGCGACCTCATGCACAGTAGCCAAACGCGCTACCACTATGCCACGAGGCGGACAATAATATAAGTTTCTTCTAAAATTGCATTTGTAATATGACCCGAAACTTCAACTAAAATATGAATTTTTATTTATTATAATCGGGTTCGTCTCCTGGGCCCAATTGTCCCCAACTTGGGGTATAAATTTGTAAAATAGGTGAACTTTCGGACATAAATCCAAGAATTTCAACATCAGGAGAAAACATTATTTTATATTGCTAAGATTTCGGATCATTTATCTTACGTTTTCTTTTGTAGAGAAATATTCTTGAGTATTAAAAGGATTTGTATAATATCATTTCAACTCACTTTTTATCTTTGATGTAAAAATATTTTTCTATGGAAAAAACGCAAAATGATTTATGCATACTTATAGAAAAGAGAATTGGTTCTAACCACAAATTTTATTTGTTAAATAATATTCCACATTAAAAAAAACTCATTAAAAAAATTTAGGTACCTTTACGATGAATTATTTTATTATTTTGTTAGCTAAAATTTAGTTATTAAAAGCATATTCCATTTATTTTTCTTATATTTAGGATAGATGAGCTTTGGAAATGGGAAAATACATATTTTTTTTATTTTTTTTTTATTTATTTATTTCATTTATAAAATTTTTTCACAATGAAATACCTCGCGGGGCAAAGCTCGTATTGAGGTATTCATTTACAATTAACATTTACATTTACAAGTATGATACATTTAAAGAAGAACAATAAAATAATGCAATAGGTCTACCTACAATTAACAACACAGCGAACCATATATATATTTGATATTTAGGTGGGGTAACCATTTTAAGGCACCTCTCGGGACCCAAATCGTAGATCCAATTTTTTACGAAGATGCGATTTTTTTTTACATCTTTTTCATTTTTTGCATACAGTGGAAGGGTGTTATATATTTTTGTAGATAAGAAGACTTACGTTGAAGTATTGTTTAGTTTTCCCAATTAGCCATTAATCAAGTTGTTTCATCATCATTATCATACCATATCCGCTTCCTATGTGGATCATATGAATCCCACAAACTGTCTCCAAGCCGAGCGAACGGCCGGCAGTTCCCGCCTCCCCGCCACCCCTCCTCCCCGCCTCCCGCATCCTCCCAAGTAAGGTCCACGTCCCGCAACTGCCGACGGATTGTCAACAGTGAACGGCGAACGTCCAGGACGCCGAGAACAAGTCTTTTAAGGCATTATATAACCACCTTGACAAATGATTCTGGGAATCTTTCAGCTGCTGGCTATACGTCCTGATGTTGACACAGTCTCGGTCCACTTCCGGATCTACCGGAAACGGGCGCTTTGGGAGACTTTTAATTATACAAAGTGCTTTAGTAGCGACTTCTCGAGCTTTATGCCTACAAACCTAGTTCCATTGTCCGGCGGTAGCTTGAGGCTAGAACAACCATGACCGCTATTCTCTATCTAGAGATCTCACGTTTGTGACGTCACGCGCTATTGCTCTATTAGTTTAGAGATCTAAAATATTGTTCAACGATTCACAGAAAAAAAATTTCATATTTATACCTTGGACTGGCGTTGAAGCGCAAGCTGATCATCTTGCTTAACAAATTATTAGATTGACGCGTTTGATGAACCAATGCAGGTGCATAATGGTAAAGGGTAGTAGACGTTACGTATATAAAAACCAATTTATTGAGTTTACTCGATATGATTCTCAGAAAAAATATATTTCATATTTGATACCTTGGACTGGCGTTGAAGCGCAAGACTGATCATCTTGCTTAACAAATTATTAAGATTGACTGCGTTTGATGAACCAATGCAGGTGCGGATCAAGGTAACTAGTAGTCGTTAACAACTGTAGACGTATGACCGAAAAATCCACCTTATTACGTTTTTTTTAAAAAATACCAATTGATTAGAGGGATGTTATATTACATGCTTTATAAATATCCAAACATTGATCGAAAATAGGTAAATACTTGTATTTAATGAAAACACAAAGAATTCAACACGGGTTTTTTTTTATTTCAAAAAAGGTGACGCGTTTCGTCTTACAAGGACATTATCAAAACACTGATAAAATAAAATTATGAAATAAAACCTGTGTAGAATTCTTTGTGTTTTCATTAAATACAAGTATTTACCTATATAATGGAGTTCTACGAACTAACATCCAAAACAATCATTATCGAAAATCGCAATTAATTTGAAAAAAAAGGTGATTAAAGGAATACCGAAAATGCATTAAGAAATAGACTTACCGAACTATACAGAATAGGAACCCTAATGGCCCTGGTAGAGTTTATTTAACATTAAGAAAAGTTCCTTAGTTTTTAAAATAAGCATTTAAAAATTTTACAACGTCTTTCGTAACTATTTTTTTAGGAATAATAATACTATAGACACAGTAGGGATAATTAAATTGTCATTTAATTTAACTTGACAAGTTTGTAGTTGCGTCATAAAAGTTATCTACTTTGCTACGAAATATTAAATTAGTGCATAAATTAATATGACATTTTTAACTAATTTAATTACTTGGTACATAACTATGAACAAGAATTTCATTGTTCAAAGATACATAATTTTAAATTACGCGATTAACCGTTGTAGTTACACTTACACGAGACACCTTCTTTAATAATTATTACTAGGTACCTACATTCCATTAGATGGAACCATTTCCGGTACGATAGTAGAGAATAGTATTCAGAATCAACTTCCGGTCCCTTCCACATCCACGAGGACGTTTCAATCAATCATATTCAATAAATAATGGAGGACATTCGGACAAAAGGACCTTTCACAAATCGAAACATACATTTTTGTACAGAAGTTAGTTTTACAAAATCAGATATTACTAAAACGTATACATCATTTATTACTTTCGAGAAAATACGATTTTATTACATGCATTATATATATAATTTAATTTTAGAAACTTAACCAATTGATGTGTGGGGTAGAGTGGGGTTACTTGAACATGATTATCAATATACATCCTTGTATATTTAAAAATAAAAATCGATGTGTTCTTAAACTGCTTATGACTTTATTAAGCTGCACACTGTTATAAAAAAAAGTTTACAGTTACGTTAATCAAGTGGCTAAATTCGAAAAACCAGTCAGCTGAAGTCAGATTGGGTCAAATGAATTAACAAGTAAACGCGTCATCACTTTGTTTTGAAAACAAAATATACTTAATACCAAAAAATAAATGTTTACTCGGTTTAAACAAAATGCCGCCTTTATAACTCCTGCATCACACCTGTTCTCCTCTTTGGCTGCGAATCGTGGCACCTAACCAGGGTCCAAAATAGAAAACTTCTGAGTTTTGAGAATACGTGTCTTAGAAGAATTTTAGGTGCGCGGTGGTTTGACTTTGTAAGGAACACAGAGGTGAGGCAACGGACACAGCAACCCTTGGTATCTATTGTCATCCGGCGAAGGCGTTTCGGCTGGCTAGGCCATATACTACGTATGCCTCCCGAGAGCCTTAACCATGCTTGCCCATTTTACAAGGCATCAGGTTCTCGGCGTCCCGGTCGTCCACTGTTGACAATTCGTCGGCAGTTTGCGTCAGAGCTGCGGGACGTGGACTTGACTTGGGAGGATGCACGGGAGCTGGCGGCCAATCGCTTGGCCTGGAGGCAGATTGTGGATTCCATATGCTCCATATAGGGAGCGGATATGGTATGATGATGACCAAAAATAAATGTTCATAACAAAAAATACGACCAAATTGATTTATTACTTATACACACTCCAAATCCTTATTATGTTCTTGGATCAATAGCGAGTGGGCAACAACAAAAGTAAACGCGACTAGGCGTTCTCGCCCTCCCGCTTCATCCAGCATTATTTATTTTATTTATTTAAATTTTATTTTTATCGTTTCAACGCCCGTAGGGCTTTTACATAATCATTTTTAGAAAGTTACACAATAGGTAGATACATGCCAAAATTTCAAACAAAAACAAAAATGAAGATACACATACATATTCAATTTGGCAAGAAAACTATAAGTGCTAACATGGGTGATTTACTTAACACCGTGACACAATTGACCCCTTACTGCCCTATTTAACTAAGTATGGGAGTTCTACCAATGCAATCTGATACTAAATATTAGGGATTTTTCTTTCAATATTTTATACTTATAACTCATTTTCTAATGAATTAAAACTCATTTGGTAGTGTTGTCAAACTAAATAAATAAAATAATATTATAAATATTTTACTTCAATATCAATACAAAGATGTCGCTAGTAACGCGCTAGTGGTTGGTTTTCAACATTTGTAACATATAAGCAAAATCAAAAATGTTACCTGGCGTGGATATTCGCTCATAAGCGGAATGGGGAATGTTTTGATACGTCAAGTGGCCACTTAACCCAGCCAATGACCGGTCATAAGCCCTGTAAACGCTTGAAAATCCATATTTCCGAATTTGAAAAAAAAATAACGTTCATTTCTGTAGAGATATGAAAATTAAACAATAATATTAATTCATTTTTTTTTCTTTTCACTAATAAAATTTCGATACGATAAAAAGTGGCTTTCGCAAACCAAACATTGATTTCGTCTCTCAGAAGAAAAAATAAATACCTGCGGTACGTCCCTAGACGAAACAGAATAGGGGATTGATACGCCACGGCTCGCGATATTGGGTAAGAATGTCGGAGAAGTTTTTCTAAGTGATGGTTAGGAACTGGAATATAAACAGGGACTCTGTTATCTTAGGGCGGGAAAATAAACAGGATCTGAAAGGGATTCGTGTGAAGGCGTTTTTACAAACAAATCGCTCCCTGAACATTACATTATTTATATGGATTAAACAATTCTTGCTTTAGGAATTTTTTCTTTATATTTGAACATAGGCATCATTATCAGTGTCATCATCTTTATTCAATATTATTAATATACTACTCTCCCTTATCTGCACCCAATGATGCATAGGGCACTACATTGGTACACCAGGTGCAGTGAATCTTGATCATTTCTTACATTTGTTTCGCCTCGTCGGCTGCCATGCATGAGGTCGCGGATTTGATTCCCGTAGGTGGTCAACGTGTAATATTGATTTTCGTATTGATATTACATGTGTGATACCTTGGACTGGCGCTGAAGCGTAAGACTGACCATCTTGCCTTGCACTCATTATGATTATCATTATTATATCTACCATCACCACCATTATCATCACATTATTCTATTTTTTCCCTAATCCGCACCCAATGGTGTATACGTGTATAGCAGTATAGTTGATAAGGCGTCGCATTGGTACACCAAGTGTAGTGAATCTTAATCCTTTGAAGGCAAGATGATCAGTTTACATTATACAACAGATATTAACCAGAATATAAACAGGAACCCTGTTATCTTACGATGGGAAAATAAACACGATATACGGTTTTTATAGTACTTTAGTAATTAGGGCGAACCAGTGTTTTATTTGCTATCTTCTTCGCCATTTTGTCCTCTGTTGCAGAGTTTTTCCTAGAGGTGAAGTTTTTTTTTAGATGGGAATCACATTAATTTTTTACTTTACTTATGATGCACAATGTTTTTATTTCATCAAGTAGATTTTCTACCGTTGACTGTTCTTAATTGATTATTTATTTATTGTTTTGGGATCAGGCGGGATCCCTCTTATGTGGGCCAAAAGGAACCTCTCCGTATCTGCCTGAGATGGTAAGAAAACCACGAAAACTCAGAGAAGGCGGACTATTGATGGACATTAACAGTTTTCTGATCAACTTGACGAGTGTTCGGCATTTTGTGTGCTATTTTTATTTATTTTGTTTATTTTCCTCACGTTTTATCACTTTGCCAAAAAAATTGTCACAGCATATTGCGCCTCTTAGCATAGCAGTAGCGTATTTGGCTACCGTGCAAGAGGTCGCGGGTTCGATTCCCGTAGGGGGGTCAACATGAAATACTTGTTTACATGTGATTTTCATATTAACATTTCATGTGTGGACCTTGGACTGGTACTGAAACGTAAGACTGATCATTTACCTTCATGAAATAGATTGATCGAGAATCACTGCACTTGGTGTACCGATTCAGTGCCTTATGCACCATTGGGGTAGTAGTAGTAGTAGAAGTAGTAGATAATTTTTTTTATCAATAAAAAATATTAATGATGATGTTCGAAAATCCACCTTTTTTTAGTTATATTTGTAATGTTTATGTAGAGGACCAGAGTACTTGTGACCAAAAGCAATTTGAAGCAAAATCGATTAATTGGATTAAATAGTCATAGGCGTAAACTTGCCTTCAGACTGAGAATATCGGTGTAGGCTTAGAGCTCCGATCTACTTTCTGACACTCATACGTGTATATTTACTAGAACTGACGTATTTTGTACGCAAGAGAGACGTTTGAATAAGAAAAAGATATTTCCCGCTTTCTGTTTCTAATCTTGACATAAGAAACGTAAATAAATATTTCAAGTGAAAGAACCTAAACGTTTTTATTATTTCACACTGAAAACTTGAAACTTGAGTAGCAATATAAATAATATTCTTATTTATTCTTTCGTATAACATAGGATTTAAACAAAATTTAATAGTCGAGTGGTGGTCCAGTGATAGTGTGGATCTTATTCTCACATTGTCAATTCTTGATTCCTATTTTCAGCTCAAATTCCTTAGGATTAATTCAAAATAGATTTGCAACTTAAAATATGTGGAAATTTCATAAAATTACACATTACCTACCTATTTTTATTTTAAACTAGCTGATACCCGTCGCTTTGCTGCCGCAGAAGAAACAGGTAATTCTAGAAATATCGTTTGAAATTTGAAAGATTTATCTCGTTTCTTTGGGAATTTGTAATAGAAGGAATGCTATGTATTTTCTTTCTGACGATAAATACATTTATTAAAATTGAACTTCTCGTATAATGTATATACTGGTTTGTATAAAGGTATAGTGTAAATGTTATTTATTTTATATTTTAAATAAAAAATGATTAGTCTTATATTTTTACTAAATGGATAGCTGTTGAGTTCCCGAAAAAATATAATCTTAATATAAATAAATAAAAGAGTAGAAAGAGGAAACAGTGTTAGGCCACCATTTAGAGAGTAAATTTATAGATATACAATGTTTAAAATATATCTACACAAAAGAATATTATTCTAAATCTTCTATTGGAAATATGCTCGTAGTAGATATATTTACTACACTAGTCTGACTAGTGTATTCTGCAGCTTAAAATTACCTCTAAATGTATTCAAGGCAGGCAATTATATATTTATGTTGGTAACGCTCCATTTTGATTCTACAGTTGTCACTCTGGCGCGCGGGAACATTGGAAAATATTTAGCGTCGCATTGTTGGCACAATTGGCGGGGTGCATTTTCCGCCACGGTCGCAAACATAACAAAACCAACACTCGGTTGTCGGACTCGACCGGTAAAATCGCATTGAATATTGAATGGAAAATATGAAACAATTTATTATTTGGACGGCTGAGCATGTTGCGTTTTTGATTCGTTATTTAAAATGGCGTCACGCGAGGTTTTAAACATATTGAATATTATGAATATTTACTAGTTGTAATCAGTTGGATAGGCAGATATGATTTATAATTTCACGTGGGAATTAATAAGCTTTAAAAATATCACATTTCTCTCTGTAATAATTTTAAAAGGTACCACTCCAATCCAGTAATTTTTCCCCAATCCGTTATGGCCGAAGAACTTCAGGAAAGCCGGTTAACCTACGGGTGAGTGTCGCGAGGGTAGGGGAGATCCAGTTATAGCCGTTTTAGGTATGTCCGGTGCAGTTCTGAGGATTACACAACCCAGTTTCAACCCCTGACATCCCAGGTCTAATTCTGTACGAAAAAATATTCAAATGGGAGTATTTTTATAACCTTAATATGTTGAAAGCGTTTTATTTTTTATTTTTAATGGATTTTTATCAATTATTTTTGTATGGCGAAAAGAGAATTTATAAAGCAAAAATTATGCAATCTAACTGCCTAAAATCTGAATCGTATTATTAGAAACGGGTAGGTAATAACTGGGTCCCTATACACCGGACTGAAAGTTGCATGCGACAATTCGGGATGGTGAGTGATTTTGTACCATAGATAACTCGCCAATCCGAAGTGTCGCATGCGACATTCAGTCCAGTATAGGATCCCTGGATTGCTTTTTATTTTATTATTTACACACGTATTGTCGTATTAAAAATATATTACAACAGTCAGAATTTCATATCATCATCATACCATATCCGCTCCCTACGTGGAGCATATAATATATACCTATAAAAAAATAAATATGGATCCAAAAACTGCCTCCAGGCCAAGCGATCGGCCGCCAGCTCTCGTGCATCCTCCCAAGTCAAGTCCAAGTCCCGCAGCTCTGACGCAATCTGCCGACGAATTGTCAACAGTGGACGACCAGGACGCCGAGAACCTGATGCCTTGTAAAACAGGCAAACATGGTTAAGGCTCACGGGTGGCATACGTAGTATATGGCCTAGCCAGCCGAAACGCCTTCGCCGGATGACAGTAGATACCAAGGGTTGCTGTGTCCGTTGCCGCACCTCTGTGTAATGTACATGATAAAAAACACCCTTTTGCAGAAATGATAAAAATACATTTAAATAAAAATGTGTAAAAAAATTTCGTTCACTTTCATTGTTTGAATGTGATCTGTAATTTTTTTGCGTTGTGCCTCAGATTCATGTAACATTACTTCAAGTTTTTAGAATGAATAAAATGTACAACAATTAATACATTTTTTTGCATTTAAAAAGTGTTTAGTCGCACGAGGAAACTCTTGAAATGTCTTTATGTATATATTCTTGAGATGTAAGCCAGTAACTCAAAGGATTGCAGTCTGGAATATTCTGAAATCATGTATTGTTCCCTAGTTTTATCGTGGATTACAAACACTATTCAATATAACGATTTGCAGTAGGTAATCTTATGTCTTTTTCCGATTGTCAGTTGGACGAAGAACAACTCTCTGTTGGCATGACCGAAGCTTCCAGACCAGCCATAGTTCAATTTTACCTTGCTCACATATATCGCTGTACAGATTCTGAATAAGTGAAGATAGCGGCAATAGAGTGGTGTAGAAGCAGAAGATATATTGCTGTAAAGTGGCTATATGTAATTTTGTGCAATCTTTTTGTTGCACCTTCCTCTCCACGTAATCGCATTGTGAGCACTGTAACGGCCCGTTAGGTTTAATGTCCGTCGTTACGAAATCCGTTGCTTCCCCGTTAACGTTTGTAATGGAGAATTTTTAAAACGACCTGCAGAAGAACTGGGAAATAATATCGTTACTTATATTATTTGAAGCTTTTAGTTGTTAAAATTTGAATGTTGTTTAATACTATCTGCAGTCACAATAATAATAAAGTTTTTTTTATTATTTTTAAATAGTGCTTTATCAAACACGTTAAGATTTATTTACGAAGTTTTGTATTAACATTACTTTTTTTTTCATTCATCGAGAATGGTCGCTGAATGTGTTCAAATAAAAATGTGTAGAAAGTAGAAAGAGGGTTCACTTTAATGGTTTTAATGTACATAATCTGTTAATTAAATATTTTTCATACTTTCGTAACAGGTTAACTACAATTTTTTGGTATGAAAAAAATGTTGAGTAATTTAAGTATATTAATTTTTTGGTGCATTTTAGAAAAGTTTCATAGTACACGTCTTCTTCTTTTTTCTACTTCTTCTTCTTAAGGTAGATCTAAGGGTCCGTGTTAGTCTCATTTCCGCCTCATGGGATGTCACTGTCTTTTCATCTTATTGCAGGTCATGGGCTAGATTTCCTAATCCTGTCTCTCAGAGTTTTCCCGGCGATACATCTTAGAATTTTCATCTCCAAGACTCAGGATGGATTTGGTCTTACGTGTGTCCACCCAAGCATCTTTTTAAATTTTTGGACATGAATTTGGAAGACACGTAGGACCTGGCAGCCGAACTCTTAGATTTGAGGAATCCATATGCTCCACGCTCCTCTCAGGGAGCTGATACTGATATACATATATATTTTTTTTTTTTTAAAAAAATATTTTGTCTATATTTATTTTATTTGAAATAAACATGTTTTATAAACAATACATACATGTATTTATTGTTCCCGCTAAGCCGGGGCTTTTCTGCGGGTTACATTACATATTAATACTTTTTTTTTCTTCTTATTTTATTACACAATTAGTATCTAACATTATAAGTACAATATTCTCAAAGGATAAACGATCCGAAACGATCCGAAACAGGGTTAGGCGTTTTGGGTTTTAAATGTGTAATTACTTATATTTCTATGATATAAAAAAATGTTTTTTGCTACTTAACATAATGATGTTTCCTGTGATTAAAAATCTTTCTCTTAAGTACTATAATTACGTCACAAAAAATTCGCGAATTTTATGAAAAACTCTCGAATAGCGTTGTGGCGTTTAGGCCGGCGTTTCTTTATTAGTGACACCTCATTTCTAAAAGAATACCAGTTTATTAAAAATATAATTATTCATCCTGTAATCAAAAATAATGGCAAAAAACAATTTAGTTTTTTCCGCAATACGTTGTCAAACAGACGCTATTTTTTTTGAAGATTTTTTCATACAAATTACTATTGTAAGATTTTGTTCGAATCAGTAGCCGATTCAAAATTCAAAAGTCATTCGCCATTCGGCTTTCGGACGGGAAGGTCACGTCCGTTGGTCCTAAAATTTAAAATGCGTATACGTACACAAACCAGGTGTTTTAACCATTGGTGAAAAAATCTAGTATATTTTAGTAATATAAATATTTTATTTGATAGAAAACAACAAATTTAATGTTTTTATATTATTCTGTGTCAGTTTTTTCCTTCTTCCAGCTACAAGAATCTTTATATTTATGCTATTACTACTTTTCCTTATCCGCACCCAACGGTACAGCAATACAGTGTATATTGACCATTTTATTACATGGAGAAGTGTTCTTTATTGAGAAAATAAACATAACATTAGAAAACAAAAAATAATGCCGTCCCGATAAACCGCAATTTTGCCGTTTGTCATCGGGAGCCATGAAGGTAGGATGATCAGTCTTACGCTTCAGTACCAGTCCAAGGTATCGCACATGAAATATTAATATGAAAATAACATGTAAATAAAATATTTCATCTTGACGGGAATCGAACCCGCGACCCCATGCACGGTAGCCAAATGCGCTACCACTATGTTACGAGGCGGACATGGGGAGCATATGGACTCGCACAATTCCCGAAAGATATATATTCTATTTGTAGAATGCCAAATTATTTTTCTTGTTTTTTTTTTTTAATAATTATCATCACCATTACATAATTTCTTCCCATGTAGAGCATATGGATTTTTTTAAATTCCGAAATGGCGGGCGCACCTTTTTTTCATTAAATAATGTGGGGTATCGTTTAAAGGGTTTTTAAGGGCCCTGATTACGAATCTTGCGTTTATTTTTTATTCCAAGATGGCGGACATCACTTTTTTTCAAAAAATGATGTCGCATATCGTCTAAAGGGTTTTCAGGGGGCCTGATTTAGAATCTAGCGTTTATTTTTTATTCCAAGATGGCGGACACCACTTTTTTTCAAAAAATGATGTCGCATATCGTCTAAAGGGTTTTCAGGGGCCCTGATTTCGAATCTAGCGTTTATTTTTTATTCCAAGATGGCGGACGCAACTTTTTTTCAAAATATGATGTCGCGTATCGTTTAAAGGGTTTTTTTTTATGGGCTCTGATTTCGAATATAGCGTTTATTTTTGGATCCAAGATGGCGGATGAAACTTTTTTTCATAAAATGATGTGGGGTATCGTTTAAATGGTTTTCAGGGACCCTGATTTCGAATCTAGCGTTTATTTTTAAATACAAGATGGCGGACGCAACTTTTTTTCATAAAATGATGTTGGGTATCGTTTTAATGGTTTTTATGGGCTCTGATTTCGAATATAGCGTTTATTTTTGGATCCAAGATGGGTGGACGACGCCACTTTTTTTTCATAAATTGATGTGGGATATCGTTTTAATGGTTCTCGGGGGCTCTGATTTCGAATTTAGTGTTTATTTTCAGATCCAAGATGGCTGACGTACCTTATTTTCAAAAAATGATGTCGCATATCCTTTAAAGGGTTTTCAGGGGCCCTGATTTCGAATCAAGCGTTTATTTTCAGATCCAAGATGGCAGACGCAACTTTTGAAGTTATACTTCTTTGCGCCCGTTAGACACTTTGGGGTGGGATGTTGGTCGAGAAACCGCGTCACGCTGATTTTTAAGAGAAAATGGCGCTTAAGAGAAAATGGCGCCACAGTCACTGATGCTTGTATCTGATACTTGTTTTGATACAAGTATCGATACTTTTATTGATAGAAGAAATAACTGATAATGATAATATAGGTGTATAATAATATAATAATGAAGTCACGTATAATATATTTATTTATTTATTTATATATATTTACGGCGCATGCTTTTACAAAAAAAAAACACTTTAAGTATACTTACTCACCAATTACATAATTTATTTATTTATTTATTTAATATAAATATATATGATATAAATATATTTAAATATATTTAATATAATAATATAAATATATTTATTTAATATAAATATTGAATATAAATATATTGAATAATATTGAAAAATGTCTTATATTTCATTTATATATCCTGTCTGTTTGTGTGCGTGAGTGGGTGTATGAGAATGGCCAAAGAAGTATAACTTCCACCGTGTGGTCCGACGCACACCGATTTTTTTATTTTCATAAAATGATGTGGGGTATCGTTTAAAGGGTTTTTAAGGGCCCTGATTACGAATCTAGCGTTTATTTTTTAAATCCAAGATGGTGGACGCCACTTTTTTTCAAAAAATTATGTGGGATATCGTTTAAAGGGTTTTTAAAGGCCCAGATTACGAATCTAGCGTTTATTTTTAAATCCAAGATGGCGGACGCCACTTTTAAAAAAAAAATTATGTGGGGTATCGTTTAAAGGGTTTTTAAGGGCCCTGATTACGAATCTAGCGTTTATTTTTAAATCCAAGATGGCGGACGCCACTTTTTTTTCAAAAAATGATGTCGCGTATCGTTTAAAAGGTTTTCCGGGGCCCTGATTTCGAATCTAGCGTTTATTTTTGGATCCAAGATGGCGGACGCAACTTTTTTTTTTTCAAAAAAATGATGTTGGGTATCGTTTTAATGGTTTTTATGGGCTCTGATTTCGAATATAGCGTTTATTTTTGGATCCAAGATGGCGGACGCAACTTTTTTTCATAAAATGATGTTGGGTATCGTTTTAATGGTTCTCGGGGGCTCTGATTTCGAATTTAGCGTTTATTTTCAGATCCAAGATGGTTGAATTACATTTTTTTCATAAAATGATGATGAGTATCATTTTTAGGTAACGAGGTATGGACAAAAACGGAATACGAGGAAATATAAAAATACTTCTACAAGACTATCTACACAATAGAAAAATGAAAGTAAAAATGAACAAAACCCTAAGCGACGAGAAGTCTCTAGAAACCAGAGTCGCCCCCAAGGTTAATTCTTGGACCAAATGAGAATTTAATTTATACCAATAGTCAAAAAAAATTTACCCAATATTGCGAAATGTATTTGTTTGCAGATGATACAGCCTTTATAATGGCGAGTGATGATGCGTTAATAATGAGGTAATGAGGTCATAAGCCCTGTAAACGCCTAGATATCCATATTCCTTTCCAAACTTATCGTCTCTGTTGAGATGTCAAATTGTAATTATTAGCCCGTAATGGATGAAATCCAGTTTTTGTTTACAAGTATTTGGACACAGTCAAAATGTTGTTTATTTTATTATTGATTGATTGAATATCCATATTCCCGAATTTGTAAAAAAATCTACTTTATCTTTGTAGAGATATAAAAATGAAATATATACCAACTCCCGTCATGGAATAAACCCAGATTTGTGTACAAGTATTTGAACACACCCAAAATGTTGAAAGACTAATTAAAATTGGGAATTCATCAATATGGTCCTGTTGCGTTTTCCGTTACCGTTGGATTTAGTTATTTATTTTTTGATGTTATTGAAATCAAAACCTAGTGAGACACCTGACAGCAGAATGTGAATGAGATGCATTTGTTGTGTAGAATTTAAAATTTAGATTTGAATATTTTACTGCAATACGGTTGGAAAAGTGTTTATGGGAGTAAAATGTGTAAATAAATCATTCGATCCTTTTGGTATATGTCTTCCAGGGCCTAGATTACCAACAATTAATTATATACATCGCAGTTGTGACGCATATATGTGGGTAGTATGTATATTATCAATTGTCGTTTATTCGTGTGTCACGCGTCGTGTTGTTTCGACCCCTGAAACTAAGAGTGTGTGCGTGTACACCGTTTGCAAATGTATGAGTAGCGGAAAATACCGAAATCCGAGCACCGAGCATTCGTACTAAGAACCTTAAAGTAGGTAGCGTTGCAACAATCACTGTGTGCCCTTTAAGAGGGTCTTTATGTTTTTTTAAAAATCTAATAATATTTTTTTCTTCATAAATACTTTTTTGGAGCCGATTAAATCAATCTTGAATAACACACGCCAATGTTCTTTTTCCGTAATAGTTTACCTGCCGAGGCTGACTATGTTAATAATGGCTCTTACATTTTAATGTACATGCAAGTTAATATAGTTTATGTTTCGGATTCCTATTAAAGAAACGATTATATTATTTAACATTTGAAAGGACGTTTTAAATAATTATGTGTTTCCTCAGCGGGGAATTGAATCCAAAACTGTATACTAATGGCAATGCACTGTGGTGATAGACATGCACATTACACATTTAACAATTACACAATGGTGCATAAATACACAATTTTGGTTCAGTGGATGATCAATGATATATCATCTAGTCATCACTGTGAGGCATCACGTGACGTCATGACGTCAGGAGCTTAATGCTCTTAAATAGTATATTACAATGTAAATTAGTTCATGAGAATTGTGAGTCCCTAATCATAATATTATTAATTTGATTATTTTTGCAAACTGTTTTAAATTAATACAAATTTAAAAATAATATTTTTAGGTCATTTCATTTGGTACAAAGCCATATAGTAAATTTAAAAAAAAACAGTTTTGACAAGTTGTTTTTTTCCATCAACTACTGACATTTCTCCTTATCCCGATTCTTCTTCTTCTTTCGCCACGTTCGCTCCCATGTGGAGCATTTGGACATCACTAGATCCCTCCAGGAGACCCTGTCACCAGCCAGCTCTCTCGCCTCCTCCCACGTCAGGCTCGCATCCATCAGCTCCGCCGAATACGTCCGAAGGATGGTATCCCAATTACTATATTTTAAATGACACATATTATAATTTCTTTCGTTTTCGAGCTATCAGGGTAATAACTTTGATATAAATAATTTTATTGTGTAATATTTACACTTAAAATTCTAATATAGTTATCGTAATTACTGCATTTTGTTTGACCGTCCTGCCATAGTAAAATGTAGGAGATTACTATTACATTTATGTTGTCAAGTATCTCAAAGTACGTGCATGAATTTATTTCATACACGCCGATCAAATATTCAAAATGCACTTCAGAAAAAAAATGTTTATCAAGATATGCCCCTGAGGGAGAATAATGAACCAGCCATCCACCCACAGCTGTTAAAGTCCTGACTCTTTCAGCTGCACAAAGAGGAAAAATTATTCTACTATTTCATCTACTCTATGCAGTTTAGTGAGGGGGGAGGAGATATATTTGCATATCCCCCCATCCCTCTAATGTCACACCCCTCAGTATCTCAGTTTATTTATTGATTAAAAAAATTATACACGTAAAAGAAAACAAGAAAAACGTCACCAAAATCGTAACAGATAGAAAAATAAAAAAATTACACGTGGTATGTATTTACAGAAGAAATAATAACAAACAATAGTTACAAGAGAAGACTTCCCAGTGGACGGAGAAAGAGAGGAGGGTCCATAACACCACCCTATCATTCTAGAGATGCGAACTATTGGCAAGATAAGATTTAAATCTTAAGATAAACGCATCGGTTAGTCTGTATTTTGTAAACGCTGATCATTAATACGCAGACAACCTAGGTTCGCGAGCTTCTCCCGCGTGGCCTATGAATCCGTCAAAAGCTTACTGAGGCCTACAAGCGTCACCCGATTAATCCGAACAAAGTATCACAAATGACTTCTCCAATTATTGCAGCTTACAAGACGCAAGACAGAAAACAAGATGGCGTCCCTGGTTTAGACAGGCAGACGTGAACAGGAGATAGGTTCATAGGTACAAATTACAATTAGTTGCTGCCGGTGCGGTGCAACACCAAACGTTCCTACGTACTGCTAATATACTGTGATAGACAAACCTGATTATCTACCACGTGATGTATTAGATACGAGTACTCTAATCTCTATACTAAGCCATCTCAGAGATTTCAGATTATTATCAGGTATTATAAATTTATAATGGTATTACGACTACTACTACTTCCCCTTGTTCTTTTTTACTACATAAGGGCAAGATGGTTATTCTCATGCTTCAGAGACAGTACGAAGTATCACATACTACTACTACTACTTTCCCTTATCTAACACCAAGTGCAGTGTACCTTGATCATTTTTATTACATGAAGGTAAGATGATCAGTCTTACACATTCACTGCCAGTCCAAGGTATCACACACGATATATTAATATGAAACCACATGAAAATAAATACAGTATCACATATGAAACAATTTATTTTTAATTATGGCAAAACTTTGAAATAACTCGTGGTATAGCACCAATGCTTAGTGGCCAGCATTGGGCCACTAGGCGTGCTATCGCGGGCTCGTTTCCCGACGGGATAAAGATTAATTATTTATTTGAAGATGTTTTCTTTATTTGTTGACTTAAGAAACATCTTTAAAAAACAGCTAAGCAATCGAATTGATTCCCCTAAGAGTCAGCAATACATACAAATAATTTGACGCGTTACCATTATTGTGAGATTATTTTTTATGTTCAGATAAAAAAATAAAAAAAGTATGTAATTATAAATTATTTTTGTCAAATTTATAAGCAAAAATGAAATCAAATACGAAAAAATGTTAAGAAGATAGACAATTCCTAACAAGATGCAGAACTTATCAGCAAAATATAATAATAAATATTTTTTAATATTTACTATGCATGTTTCTCTCTCGCTATAAATATTTTAGCGAAAACGAAAAGCTGCAAGTGTTTTAGAGTATCTTGGCAACTCAGTAAATGTACTCTCCAAAATGAAAACTTCCCTAAAAAGGAAATGCTAAAGAAAATAGATGTTTGGAGATATTGGGCGATGCAGTGCGCAAAACCTCCTAATAGTACAAACGTGGCTACTGCAACATTTCTGCTAATTTACTTACATGCAGTAACCATTAATTATTTATGTTTTTCTTGGATAGCGTCGCGTCGTGTCGAAATGTAAAAGTAAGTATTATGATTTAACAAAGAAACATATGCTGGTGTCATAAAGTTTAATAATAATAATATTAAATTAAGTCAATTCATATAGCACCGTTTTTATGAAATATCATATCAAGTGCGCTTTACGACTTAAGTCTATTAGGATTATACAAAAAAATAAAGTGTAATAATATAACATTCAGGATGCGAATCCTGGCACCTCACAAAAGCTCATAAAGCTCGCTTGCTGAGTTTGGAGAATAAGTCTCTAGAGAAGGATTCTAGGCATTAGGAGGTTTGACTTTATAACCAACGCTGAAGTTAAAGAACGGACGCAGCAACCTCCAATAAGTGGAGTCGTGAAGATGCGACGTTGGACCTGGCTTGGGCATGTACTCCGGATGCCTCGGGAGAGCCTGAACCCGAGCTGCCTCTTCTTTACGTATCAATGAAAATATGAAACTTCATTCCCTTAGTATTTTCTCCAGTCAAAATTCTGATTGCTTTAAAACTTTTCAGTTGTACTGCATGTCAGCGTAGTAATTTAAGGCACTTGACATCTCTGCAGTCGTAGTTCAATTCCCAATTGGGTCAGCATCGTATAACCCGTTTTATAAGGGCGAGCCTACCTAATTAAAATTTGTAATCAACCACTAACAGAATTGACAAAATAAAAATCTAAATGTAATTCAATTTTACAACATAAAATTAAAATCAAGCTTTCGATTATTTTTCTATACTCTAAAAAAGAATTTGTAAAGGGTAAAATAATAAATACAGATTTTTTTAAATGACTATACGTCGATCGTCGGTATACTTGTAAATATTCTTACCTTTTTTAATGTAAATTGAAGTAGTTAAAAACTAAAACATTACCAGTTTTGAGTAGAAATATGTCCTTATAATGAAACAGGCTCCTTCTATAGTGGTACAGCTGAAGCGCGATTTTTGTCTATTATTATTTGACACGAGAGAGTTGTATGCATGCGAGAATTTAAGAGATGAATAAGGCGGAGAAAGAGGCCGAACGAAACACTCAGCTCCCAGGCGATACACCCGTCAATTCAGTAGAAAAATTGCCCTTACCTTGGTCTTATGGAGACTGGAAAAGGGAGGAGATGTTCTGTCCTGCACTTCACCAAGATAAAGTCAATAAAACACAAAACAGATCACAACTATTTCACTAACGACACAATTAAACAATAAATGCGGTGTTTATAGTTCAAGGTTGATTTTATGTCAATTTAATGCGAAAAATGCGTGATCGACAGATGAATGCGTTTCGCGAATTGTTACAATTTTCGTACTACCCGCGAAGTGCAATAGATTAATTGGTTTTGTGGATACAGGCGGTATATAGGAGTAGGAACCAAAGATTTACTGGGGCGAACCATTAAGAATATTTTTTTGTTTTTAATGGAACATATTTTAAACTTCTACGAAATAAAAAACAATTTGGAATGATAGAAACAATACCAAACAAATTGTTTTTTATTTCGTAGAAGTTTAAAATATGTTCCATTAAAAACAAAAAAATATTCTTAATGGTTTGCCCCAGTAAATCTTTGGTAAACGTTCAATTATTATTAATTTATTAGTTTATACAATAAATTTTCATTTCAATTATCTTTTCCTAAAACAAAATAAAACAGACGCAAATTGGAGGGCGTTTTCTCTATGCGATTTATCTAACATTTAAAAAAATGGTTGAACATTTTTAATTCCAAATAAAATAGAAAACCTTAATTTTATGACCTTTTATGAAGTTTCAAACTATAATGTGTTCAATTATTTTGCTATAAACTTCTCACATTTATTTGTTTACATGTGATTTTTATATTAATATTTCATGTGTGATACCTTTGACTGGTTCTGAAGCTTAGTTAAGACTGTAATAAAATGATCAAGATGCACTGCACTTGGTGTACCGATGCAGTGCCCTATGCACCATTGGGTCCGGATAAGGGAAAGTAGTAGTATAACA
The DNA here is from genome assembly GCA_022494985.1 of Micrasema minimum. Classification (NCBI taxonomy): domain Eukaryota; kingdom Metazoa; phylum Arthropoda; class Insecta; order Trichoptera; family Brachycentridae; genus Micrasema; species Micrasema minimum. The sequence continues at coordinate 26,617 of JAGVSP010003918.1, forward strand.
TCTCAATGGTGCTAATCGCGTCTAACTAACTAACTGACCATCACGCCATTTCCCCGTAGGGGTAGGCAGAGAGGATAGAACGCCATACCACTCTGTCCTGACAGACTTTCTTTGCTCCCTCTACATTCATACATCTTCTCATGCACATACGCCGATCATTCCGACTTTTCAAATGACCACCTTCAAGTACTTGACGTACTTGGTCAAGCCATGTCTTTCTCGGCCTTCCGCGGCTTCTACATCCAGGCACACTTGCATTTAAACTTCTTTTAGCCGTTCTTTCATCACTCATTCGCTCCACATGACCAAACCATCGTAAAAGCCCTTTTTTAATTTTGTCGATAATGCTTATGCCTTGCACTCTGCTCTAATTTTGACATTTGTACACCTATCATACATAGTCTTACCACACATTCGCCTGAGATCGCATTTCAACAGCATTCAGTCTACTTTCATCCTTCTTTTTTCAACACCACGCTTCACTACCATACATAAGGGTTGGTACCAGAACTCCGTTGTGTACTGCCAATTTTGCTTCTTTCGATTAGTTCTTATTTGCCACTATCGATTTCAAGGCACCATTAACTCTGTTTCCGGCACTAAACCCTTCTCTCAATGTCCTTATCCACATTTCCGTCTCTTGTAAACATACTTCCCAAATATAATTCTTCAACCTGCTTCAATCTGTCTCCATTTACTATAATATTACATAGGTCATATTCACATTTCGCTAATCGCGTCTGATTTTCTAAATTACCACGCTAACAAACCAAACGTTTGGGATCGATTCAAAGAATCACCAAGTCGACTAATTATTCATCATTTTCACGACAGTCTGCTCAGCCGCTGAATATTGCAATAGGATTGATCTGACATTACATATTCCTTCAGGGTCCCCGGCAAGTTGCAGTGAAACTTGTTGTTTCCTTGTCGCATGAATCCGAACAACTAAACTTGTAGTAAGAACTGAGACCACAGGGGCTTGTCTCAACTTGTTTATCTTCACTGTTTGTACAGCGGATTGTGGAGAAAACCACCCTGTGAAGACGCCTCGCTCTGTGATGTTCGACCGAATAAACACTGTATCGTTAATTTGCAATATTTTTATTTGTACGCAATTTTATTTACATTGTTTGAAGAATGCTGGACGTCGTGGGGTTGCTGCCAAAAGTTGGTAGGTCCACATTTTAGGTATATTGAGTTAGCGATGAATTGAGTGTCTTAACGTGAATATCTATGCCCGGAAAAAGTTTGTAGCTCCTCCGATCTCAGTAAAGCAGCTTTACAGCTTATGTTTTTTTCAAGAAAATATCGTAAGTCCAGTTTTTTCTATTATCAAACAAGAAAAAGTTGGTAAAAACACTAACAAAATTTTCTCAGGCAATGAACAAGCCAAAATTGGTATGTATCGTTACTGCCAAAACATTGTAATATCACTAACCATTTTTTTCCCATTTTAATTTACATGTTTACAGCTGAAAATATTGTAAGAACACTTACAGTATTAATCCTGACATTAAATTGACCAAATTAAATGTATCATTACAACCAAAACATTGTAATATCACTTATCAATTTCTTTGTGTTCAATTGATAGTATTTCAAAGTAAAAAAATGTACAGCTAAAAGTTTGTAACTGCACTTTCAATATTTTCTCAATAGAAAAAAGTTGGTAAGTACAACCTTGCTTTGCAAAATAATATATATTATATTGATTTTGTGTCATTTATTACAACAGTTGTTTTTTTTTAATATATTAATTATACTTCAAATTATTTGAAAAAAAATAGCACGAAGTTTTTATCATTTAGTCTGATTTTAGAGAGAATGTCAAACTTTAAAATTGCGATTACTCCATAACATGTTTTATGGACTTACCAACTTTTGGCAGTAACCCCACGACGTGGTAATATTATTTTTATCTTACCAAGAAAATGATAAATTCATACTGATCAAATAAATATAAATAAAAGAAAAAGTGCTTTTTAGGTCCAAAACCGTTAACTACATAAACTTTATAAAATTATTGAGTCAATAAAACTATCTTGTAAAAAAGAGACACGTGTTGCCTCGAAACGGGTCGGGAGTTTTATTAATATAAAGTAAGCAGTTAAAAACAAATTGATTCATTTAAATACTTTAACAACATTTTGGGTCGTGTTCAAATACTTGCACACAAATCTGGATTTTATCCCAAGACGGGAGTAGGTATATTTTTTATTTTTTATATCCCTACAGAGATGAGGTAGAGTTTTTTAAATTCAGGAATATGGATATTCGAGCGTTTACAGGGCTTATGACCTGTCATTGGCTGGGTTAAGTGGCCACTTTATGTAGGTACTTAACTTCAATATTAATACATAGATGGCGCGTTCAACTCGTTGGTGGATGATTCTTGATTCGTAGTATAAATACAAAATCAAAAATGTTACCTGGTGTGGATATTCGCTAATGAGCGGAATGGGGAATGTTGTAGTACCTACATAAAGTGGCTTCTTAACCCAGCCAATGACAGGTCATAAGCCCTGTAAACGCTCGAATATCCATATTCCTGAATTTGAAAAAACTCTACCTCATCTCTGTAGGGATATAAAAAATAAAAAATAAATACTTTAATATTATCGTGTTTTGGACAGTACTAATTACGAGTATATACATAATATATCGTAAGTATTTAGAATAGGAGATGTAATCAACAGTTTTTTTTGCATTTAATAAAAATATTTTAATTTACGTTATTTTGTCTGCGCTTAATGTAATTTTTATACCCTAATGATTTTGTATGAAATCCGAGATTGTTGTGAATTCCTTGAAGGTTGTAAAATATTTTAAGTCAAAGCACAATAATGATTGTTGGTTGTTAAATATCTTAAAATATGAACTACAGAATACGTATTGATACGAGTACTTGTATATAAAATAAGAATATAAGTACATATATATCATATATATTATCATATAATAGTATTTACCTACATGGTTTAGCCGATGGGTTTGGTTTCTCGGGGGGTTACTAGTCATTCTTGGAACAAGTTGCCCCAGTAAATCCTTGATTCCTATTCCTTTTATACCGTCCTCTATCCAAAATATCAATTTTCTATGGCACTCGCGGGTAGTCTGAAAATTGCAACAATTACACGCTACAAAAACCCGCACGCAAATTCTCAACTCGCTTATCTAAATGCATCTTATGAACGCATTCTCATAAAATCAACTTTGAACTCTGTAAAACCTTCATCCATTGTGTACTTGTGTCTGTATTAAAATCTTGTGATCAGTTTTGTGTTTTGTGACGTTATTTTAAAGTGAAGTGCAGGACAGAAGATCTCCTCCCATTTCCTGTCTCCAAATACCAATGTTGGGGCAAGTTTCTATTGAATTGACTGGTGTAGGTCTCCTGGTATCTCTGGGAGCTGAATCTGTCGTTTGGCCTTCTTTCTCCGCCTTATTCATACATAAAATCTCGCATGCATACCGCTCTCTCGTGTCAAGTAATAATCGTCAAAAATCGCGCTTCAGCTGCACCACTACATGTAAGTCAGACTATACTATAAAATATTAATCAGCTTTGTATGTACACATTATGATACACACTACAAAGAGTACACCAACATTAAGGGAAATAAAACGAATAATGTAAGAGTACCTTAGATGATACCCAAGTACCTTAATTGTGCGGTGGTTTGACTTAAACTTTTTTGGGGGTTTTTTCTTCAAAAGGGGAGTTATTTTCATATGTTTAAGTCAGCAAAAACTCTTTTAATACACAGTATGTATACTGTATTTTAAGATATAAAAAAAAAAGATTCAATCAGATGGAGTAATTGAGAAACATAATATATAGTAGGTACTATCAAATTATATATGTGAATCATTTGGAGTATCTGTAGAGTAAGGTGATGTATAATTATAATTAATAATATATATCAACTATTTAAATAAAATACTTCTTTTTTAACTACTTTTCGATATCTTAACAGACCAAAGGAGATCTATTATATCAGAAGATACCACAAGAATCTGAAAAAAATTATATTTAATTCTTGTAATTTTGAAGCTTACATCGAATGAAGTTTTTCGCTAGCCTTCCTTAGAGACTTCGTTACACATTTCCTTCTTGAACTGCGTCTTTATCTTAGCTAAGATTTCAATAGTATCGTGATAACTTTTATTTATGTTATACTTTGATATGATTTGAAGTAGATACTTGAGTAGAACTTTCTTATTCCACTGGGAAATTTGTTTTTTTTCTATCGCTCAAGTTTAGATACCAAAACAATCTAGATTCTTCTCTCTTCTTAGCCTGACGTTCGTCACTTAGCGATAATAGTCTACAGTAAGTGATAGACACAAACATTATTTATTTATTGTGTTGTATAAATCACCTAAAACCAGGTTCTCAGAAAATTTGGTTAGATTTATAAATCTAACGACCTTCTTTTATTTTTTTCCTCCTGGTTCCTTTTATCATTACTTTGCTTAGCTTACAAAGCTTTTTTTCAATGTTTTGATTTTTTTCCTAATAACTGTGTATTCGACAGTATCTACACTCCTTCGTTAAGAATATATATTGTTCTAAAGCAACACATTACTTAAATAAGATTATTATATTTCATTATATTAAAAATACAATGTTACCTACATTCAAGACCTTGCGTGGTAGGGGCAATGAAAGAATTTGGTTGCGTTATTCTAAAAAAAAAATTTATCTCACACACAATCTGAAAATTGTGGTTATCCTTTAAAAAAATCTGTATAGGCGTTCTAGCTTGAAGTGTGATAAAATAAATAGTCTTTAAAACGGGCTAGGGTTTCAGTGCTATATGCATCATCAGTTGCGGAAAGAAGAAAGGAGAAAAAATAATACTTAGTATTGAGTAACCTAATAAATTATTACCGTAAAATTATAATTTTAATGTTTCTTCTGCTGTATGTAACCTAATGGAATACTGTCGTCAAATAGACAATAAAAATATGTTAAAAGCTCATATTCGTACAATGTATCTACATGTATGTCAGAACATACAAAAATGTGTCATAAACACCAATTAGGAAAAGTGAAATACGCTGTTTTAGAAACATTTAAAAGGTAATAAAAAATATCCCCACAGCACGATTATTAAAAAAACAACGAAGTCATTGTTTTATTTTAGCAGTATTAAAAATATATATACTGATTTAAATTGGACAAAAATGATTGCAAGCATTGGAGACGTACCAAGTAATGCTAATGTATCTATTATTTGGTACAGATGCAGCTCTGTGACATGGATTTGAATTATACATGAAGGCACATTTAGAATTTGAAAGCCATTCGATAACTTAGAGCAAAAATCAGTTCTTTAATGTCGCAGAACAGTTGTGACTCTTCGATAATTTATCGATTACCAGCATACACACGTCAAAACTGCGATATATCCATAGTATACTCATAATCGTAGATACGTTGGTGATCGCAGTGCTGAGAGACAACAAGCATCATCTTTTAAATCACCGTTTTTCATTAACTATATTTAAGTAATTTTTAGCCGAAGTTTGCTGCATTTGTTAAACTTATTTTATTTTGAAATTGTTTTAAGGAAATGAAAATTACACAAATGCGTCTCTTGAAAAAAGATTATTTCAATTATGATTCTGTACCGACCTACCTACAGCTTATTCAAGGAAGAAGAGGAATTAAAATTGTCTTTTTTCAACAATATTTAGAATATAAAACAAAATAAGAATTTTTCATCAGAGGAAAATATATTGCAAATTCATTAAAACTCTGAGTTTAATTGCTCACATTACATTCGGCCAAATAGCCATTTCTATTCTATTTTTGCCAATCAAACAATCTGCATAATTTGAATGCCTCTTATAATACATTATCCAATGTCTCCTTAACTTGTCTCAATACTGTCAAACTAAGTTTGTCCCAATCTTCTTACGCCCGCCATCTTGTGGTATCAGAAAGCTAGGTAGATATTATTAGGTTGCTTCAACTATGTACGTAGTTGGAAGGGTTGAATAATCACAAGACAACGTAACAGATAACCACTAAGAAACAATGTGCTGTTTTGGTTTACTGACAGTTGTTACATGCCTTGTTTACGATATCAATCATTATTTGTTTTAATACGAAATGACGTTAAGTATTTTTTAAATATTATTTGATACATTGTCTCAGACAACTACACTACATCTTCTAATTGGGTTCTTTCAGATTTTCTATTTTAAATTTCAAAAAATTGATTGAAAAATTACAATATCAAGGGAATTTTTTTAAATTTTTACGATGTCATATGAATTTTCTAGCGCGGTTTGAAATTGCGCTTTTTCAAATCGCTCGCAAAATCCTCCATTTGTGACGTCACATCAATATGAGCGCTGACTTCGTAATGAATTTCCCGCCTTTTATAATGGACGGGTATGACGTCATTAGCCAATAACGGGCGTTAAAAGTCACTCGTAATTTCGTGTTTTAAAAACATAAATTTATAAATGAAAACAACATTTTTGATCATTGTGTTTTAAATCGTTGGAATTGTAAAAATATACTTTAAATATTTATCACGTTTTCAAGGATATTCATGCTATCGGGAACAACCCAATTCGCCCCCAATAGTGCATAGGACACTGTATTTGTAAGTGCAGCGAATATTGGTAATTTATTACATGTTCGCCTCGCAGCATAGCGTTAGCGCATTTGGCTACCATGCATGGTCGCAGGTCGCAGGCTCGATTCCCGTAGGGGGTCAACATGTGATTTATCATATTAATATTGCATATATGATACCTTGGACTGGGAACAAAATGATCAAGATACACTGCACTTGGTGTGCCAATGCAGTGCCCTATGCACCATTGGGTGTGGATAAAGGGAAAGCAGTACTAGTAGTAGTAGTATTACATGAAGGCAAGATGATCAGTCTTAAGCATCAGAGAATCACATATATATGACTTAATTTTATTTTTTTTATTTGTTTATTACATTTCACATTTAATATAATCACAATAATGGGATGGCGACTAAATCAGTAGAGACCCATGCCAATGATCTGGCCCCGACTCACTAGATAGTCCGTGTCGAGTCAGGGCATTGTAGTATTATACATAACACATTGTACCTAATACTAAACATAATTGAATATTTACATAATTAGTATAATAGAACCAAGTTTGGTTTTCACAAATTTAAAATTTACATGTTTTGTTGCGTTCTGCACTTGTCAATACTCCAAAATTTCACTAAGCATGTCTTAACATATAATTGCCGATCTGTAAGTACCTTAGCATCAGCAAATAATTGCTCGGTTGGATATGTATACGGACGTGTCATGATTATTTTCAGTAAAGTTTTTTGAGTAAACACTATGGATTTAGAATAGAAAATGCACAACCTCCCCAGCCTATAATTCCAAATGTTGCTATGGACTGGAATAAAGAAAAATTCACAGAACGAATAGTGCCATAGTCCAAAAATTTATTAAATTATAAAAATACATATATTAGTTTGCGTAACCTATTTGTGGTTTTATCTATATGAGTTTTCCAATGGAGATGGTTATCAATAATTACACCCAGGTATTTGATGCTTTCAGTTTTTTTCAGTGGTGGACAACCGCAACCATTATCATTGTACGAAACATTTATCTGAAAATTAATGTGAAAATCTTACTTAAATTAATATTTCGTACTGACCCCGACGGCAATCGAACCCACGAGGTTATGCATTTGTAGTCCAACGTTTCTAACCATCACACCATGATGCAGACGACAATATTCTGATTTATCTTATTACTTTCCCTATACACGTCAGAAAAGAAAACATGAATTTGCATTTAAAATGTGTTATAAAACACGATACTATCATGTTTTACAACGGTATACAAATCTGGTGAGGCAGAATGACAGAGTTTGTTCGTTCCGGAGTTCATTAAAGGAAAGACTTTCCTGTTTGATTAGGAAAACTACATAATCAGACTCTCGCCTCGTGGGAAATATCCTGTTTACATACCATACAATTTTATCTTTACCTACCCATTATTTATTTTAAAGGATTGAATAATTAAAGCCAATAATTCACATAAAGTACATCGCTTTCGACGTAGAATCGTGCATTTTCTATCACAAAAAGAGATATTTAAAGAGATATATATATTTATAAATTTATATATTGTTGTTTGTAACTTTTTTTTTAAACTACTTTATTATATATTTACAAATTCATATGAATAAATAAGTTGTTTAAAACAAAAGTGAGTTGTTTCAATTAATTATTATAAATAACTACAAAGTGAGTTGTACAAACATTGAGTTAATATTGATTTAATAAAATTTGCCGTATATTTATTACGTCTCACGGACAAAGCAAAACAGCCGGAAAAATATTTTTATTACAAAAGTAATATTCAAAATAAGCATTCTCTTTAAATAATAAATAAAAGTCGTTGAATACACTAATAAAAAAATATCCCCCCGAGGCGAAGCAAGGAATTGATTGGATATTAACTTTGAAGAATACGAATAAAATAATTATTTATTCGTTTCCCCTGCTTTTGACATTTACAATTCGATTGTCAAAGAATATTCCTTATTGGGAAATAATAATAAAAAATAGGGATAAGTTTTCAAATGAAGTTAATGATGTGTTAAATCATAATACACTTTAAAAAAAAAAACTTTTGGCTGTCTGTAAAGTCGTCGGTTTAACGACGATAATTTTACATAAGAAAACATTGATGAAAAAAATAGCATACTTTTAAGAATTGAATTGAATTATTATTACTGAATTATCATTATTTTGTATAATTCAAAGCAGAGTTAATTGAAAAATTGAAATTTTTTCATTTTTTGAAAGTTCACTTAAATTATACAAATTAAATTACAAGTTAACAATGTGCTATCAAACCAATTTATTTACAACTTATATACATATGATGATGTGACGTTTAAGATCCTCCAACTTGTGTTATTTTGTGAAGGATAGGACGATGATAGGAAAAGTAGGAAATCAAGGGAGTGTTTCAAGTGTAATGTGCCTTGAAAAAGTCAAATCGATGGTTGTTCCTCTTAGCGTTTGTTGACTTATTAACATCTGAAACGCATTCGAGATTGTACGTATCTTTCATATTATATTTTGAGGAATGTGTCATCATTTTTCCTCTCGGCTCAGGTGGAACGTGACAATGAGTCATGCTTTTTCGTGTGTGCAGCCGGTGTTCATCGATTTATTAGACGTTATCACGTCAAAAAATGATATTAATTATTCTTTAGGTACATTTCTTACTATTTATCACTATTCAATAGTGCATAAGCCGAGAAAGACATGGCATGATGAAGTACGACAAATGTTTGCTGAAACCGTTTTCATAGTTTAATTCTTAAAAACGGTTTGGTTTTTGCGGTAAACAGACAAAAAGTCTTATTCTCAGTGCATCTTATGTTTTATTTACCTAAACAATCGTTTAAGAATATTTAGGATTTAGTGCCAGTGTAAAGTTTTTTTCATCGGATTGGTGCAGTATCAGAATACGTTTTAAAGACCCATATGTCCAAACTCATATATTTTTTTTTTTAAAAGGCAATATTATTTTTATGAACCGCTGTTTTCATAAATTAAACCACATCGTTTTTAAATGGGCCTGAGGGACATGTGCTACTCTATCTCATATCCATGATATGTGCTACTCTATCTGTAAAATAATCTTTGAACAATGAATAATTAAAATTATCCCTGCCGTTTAAAATATATTTTATATGTAGTATACAAAGCAGTAATTTACTCTCATCGTTAAACGACCTTGTGATAATTTTGTTTGCGTATATTGAAGAAGTTGTGTCATAGATTAAACAAACTAAGGATGCTTTATATACTACTAACTTCTATTTTCCCCTATCCGCACCCAATGGTGCAAAGGGCACAGCATTGTTAAATCAAGTGCAGGGAATCTTAATCATTTGTTAAATGAAGGCAGAATGATCAGTTTTACACTACAGCGCCTGTCCAAGGTATCACATATGAAACATTTTAATGTAAAAATCCCATTTAAATCCATATTTAATATCCCCTATCGGGAATCGAACCCGTAACCTTATGCATGACAGCACAACGCACTACCGTTACACCACGAGTCGGACTAATTAATGGCTGTAGTTATTTTAGGAAAATTTAAAAGCAATAAAAAACATTTTAATTGGCGGTATAGTTTGGGAAAAGGGGTCGGGGAGCATAAAATTTTTTGTGTCCTTTTTAACATTTTTTAACGACTGGGCTAAAAATTTTCATGTTTTGCGTAGCTTTTACTGGCGTCAATACAGCTGCCGTGGCGGTATTTGGAAACGGCGTTTTAGGATCGTTCTCGCCATTTAGGATATTTGATGCTTAAAATCAAACGTTGCCATCTCCAACATGACCATTTTTGGTGTATTTGTACAAAAATAAAGACAAATTATTAAAATAACACCACTTTGCTATAATTCCACAATCTGACGGATGGTTTGAATTGTGTATTGTTGTATTACAAAACATAAATAGGTCATAATAATGGATTTTATAACGCCAAGTTCTAATTTTTCTTCTTTTTGTTCTCTTGTCATGTCATAGTAGTGCAAGACACACTAAATAGTAGGCATATTAAGGCCACACCGTGCGTTTTGACCCCAAACGTGCCTTGCTATTAAACTCCTGTTGCGATTCGTGGGTCTCATTTATGATAATAATAAACATACCAGCGGCTTTTTAAAATAATTGCGTAAAATTCTGAAAATGATAGAAAATAATAATTTTGTTTATTTTTGTGTTAATACTTTGAAAGATTAACCGAAAAACATGGTTTGAGGTTGTAACGAAATCTCGTAGTACAGCACAAAACATATCTTGTGAACAGTTTGAAATGCGAGTTTATTAAACCAATAACAGGTTGACGTGTAAAATTTTTTAAATAATATACCCAAAAAAATATCAAAATTCATCAAAGATTACTGAAAACGTCTCCATATATAATTACTATGTAGCCTAGAAGTCAAATAAATACGCAAGCTATGGGTCCGATCGCGTTTTAGATGTTTCAGTGTGAGTCAAAAATTCAAGTTAAACGCACGTCTTTTCGTGCTATGTAAAGTGTTCAATTTTGACGTTCAAATAGAACGTTCTCTCAAATTTAAATATCTGAATTTGATCAAGTTCCTAGGCACGATGCGGTCGTAATCAAAAAAAACAATTTACATTGCTAGCTCTGCAACACTGTTCTGAGGAAGATTTATAACAGTAACACCAACTCAAGTTTTACTTGTACTATCTACGTATTTGAGTATTATAATTTAACGTGGGTACTTACAATAATACATAATTATTTTACTGGTCGTTAATTTTTTAATTTTTTTAAATTTTTGAATACCCATTTTTAAATAAAGTTCACTAAGGAGATGGCCAGGGTTGCTTTTTAGCTTCACATTTTTGCGTGGGAAAGGCAAATTACAATCGCAAAATAATGACGCCGCGCCGTAGTCATTTGTATTATCCCACTTTATTTCGGTGCATTTGCGTGAACAAGAAAGAGGGGTTAGCAAATCGAGCTACATTTTTTTATTTAATTTTCTGTACATTATACAGAACATTCACAGGTGTGAATGTTCCATTACATATATAACATGTGAAAATGATATTTATTACAAAATTATTAAATATTTACAATTAAAAAAAATAGGCTCTATAATAATACATATAAAAATTAAGAAGAAACAATTATAAAAGTAAATATAAACAATAATCAAATATCATTATAAAAGAAATATTTTTACTATATTATTATGTAGGTATTTACTAATAACAATTCTAGACATGTGGTTCTAAAATAAGTTACATTATTTACAAAAATATCAATTTTATTACATTCAATTTTATTGTACAACCTACACATTGCGCAATAAGGGGTTAAAATATGCCATATATTTTTTAGTAAGTGCAACAAAAAAATGTTTTATGGCGTCTTAACCGCGCATCGGTACATTAATTTGTGATGAATCCATGCATTTTACAGTATCTAGATCACCATTTAATAATTTTATGGAGGCATACCAGATCACAACAAATGCGAAACGTTTTGGAGACCTACAAAATACAAAGGATATAAGCGCCATGCATTCTCACGGCATTGACATACGGTCACTTGTAAATTATGTTAAAAGTTTCGCATGTTATATATCGACCCCTAAAGGTCCTGCTATACGCCATGAATCTCAATGCGATTCTGGCGACCGATTTTTGACGCGAATTCAGGAAACAAATAAGACTTTTTTGGAAGTGAAGGAATAATTTTAAAAGGTTTTTATTATTCAAAAAAGGTTAAGCAACAGCGTTTTGCAGTTTACACAGCAATGTCAATGGTGGCTTTGTGCTTAAATGCTAGGAAAAAACATAAATAGTCTGATTTATGCATTGAAAAAATATGTATATTGTATATCGTGGGTATACTGGCAAAAAAACGCTAACTCGAAAATATGCTGTTTGGATTTAATGATGCAGTATTGTTAAGTTTTTTAAAGCTCTACAATCGCAGAACACAAAATTTTGGATAACTTATAAAAGCGCTTTTTTTTCTGAAGTACCTAACCTAAAATCATATTTCTTTCTTTCTCTAAAATAAAAAGGAAATACTGCTATTAACAATAAAAGTTTTCTAAGTATGGAAAATTAATTACATGTTTGAAAAAATGAGAAAAAATTTAAAGTTTCAACTCAAAATGCAATAGAAAAAAAAAAAAAAAAAAAAATAGGAAAAAAAAACTTAAATGCTTGATGTCTCAAAACAGGTATATTAGAGTTAACGTTTTTTGCCAGTATACCCACGATAATTGGACGTGTCTTTACGAAAATTTTGTCTTTTTAACCTCGCCTTGCGGTGATGTAACCCGCGTTGCAAAACCTCACTTTATAATTAATATCTCCGTAAATAATCAAAATATAACTCTGGAGTTTTCGCTAATCTTCAATCAAATTTTTTTACACGGAAAAAAATAATTGATGCGTAATAGAATTGTAGGTAATGACTTAAAAAATCTTTTTTAAACCTGCATTTTTAAGAAATTTCATACGAACATCGTGTATTTTGCAGTAAACAGATGACTTAATGATTTTTGAAATGCGTTTTTTCAGCTTTAAAAAAAATAAAATGAGTTATTATGGCATACAGAGATACTACTTACACACTGATAATAGAAAAATTTGAATAAAAAAAAACAATTTTTAAAGTTTATGAATCCAATTTTTTGTATTGGTAACCTGAGGTACATTACCGGGATCGATTCAAACACTTTAAGGGTTTTTAAGGGTTAAAAAAGCACTATGATCAGTGTTTGTATTAAAATTAAAGGTGTGAATAGAATATTATTTGCAGGTAAATTTATACACGTGTGTTAATTGTGTGTACCTGTATTGTGTGTGCGAGTAATGATTTTGTGCTTTAGCCATAAAACATTATTACAATTAAACTTTTGGATAACTTTAACGTCGGAAACTATAAAAAATTAATTATGATTAAATAAAACACTGTTATGTGTTACTATTGGTTTATTCTATAAAAATAGAATTACCTACACTACTGGTTTCGGAGTAACGTTCTCCCATCGACTTGGGTGAAAAGACACTAAATTAGAATACAGATGTTATACAGAAAAATACAGAAAAATTAAATTGCAATACTTAAGAATCTAAACACAGGGGGTAACATAAATATTGATACATAGAAAGTGATAGAAAAAATCGAAAAAACACATCTTGGGACAGTGGTGATGGTAGAATACTAAGAAGTTGTACAAAAAAATTGATAATTAATTGCTTGCTAAGTTGTGGCAGTTGATGTACTGGGGTCTTGAGGGTCCGAAACCAGGTAGTGTAGGTAAATTCTATTTTTATAGAATAAACCAATAGTAACACATAACAGTGTTTTATTTAATCATAATTCATTATGAAGTGTTACAAAGTGAATGCCGAATCAATCAACTTATACAAAATTATTCATTTAACACTTTGACAGTCGCACATTTGTACTACTGCCGATCACGGAATCAATACGTAATCAACTTTCATACATATCTAAAAAAGTGTGAAAAAAATCATTGTCCTAATATCAAATTCCAGGGAGACAATCGAGGAATACGTTTGTTCGGAAAGCAACCGCGAATCACGTGGTGTGGTATGCCCTTAAGCTATAAATTTGTATATTGAGTATTTAACTATAAAATTACCTACCTACTTGTTAATATTTGCATTTTATATTGTATTTCGTTCTGCATAATACTTTTCTACTAGAAAATAATATCGAAAGCCTCTTTTCCCATAAATATATCACACCACGTATTCCTGATATAACAATTTAGCGGTGCATTGTTGCCTTATCACCGGGGATTGACAATGGATGCAAGCGGAGAACATATAAGCATATATACAGGATGATTTGATATCCAACACATTCTTTAAATGGGATTTCTTCATATTGTATACCCATATGTACTGACTACTACTCTCCTTTATCCGCACCCAGTGGTGCATAGGGCACTGCATTGATACACAAAATGCTTATTGATTGATACCTTTATGCATATAAATATAATAGGAGGGTCTTAACTGTATGCGCAGTTTGTATAATATACGATGAAAAAATAACTACCAGCATAGGAATTTTTAATGTATATATTTAAAAGTAACAATAAATGGAAATTTAAATTACACAATATCATTTGTAAAAATTATGAATTATGTTGTCTAATACTTTGATTTCTCACTAAACATATTTTAATATAATTTTGATTTTAATAATAAAGGAACATTAAATAAACAAAATATTTTTCAACAATTTTAAATCGCAACAGAGACGAGAAGTTTGAAAGGGAATATGGATATCTAGGCGTTTACAGGGCTCATGATCTGTCATTGGCTGGGTTAAGTGGCCACTTAATGTATTACAACATTCCCCATTTCACCTAGCATTTGATATCCATATCTGCCAATTATCAGAACTTGTATGCTATAATATACAGTGAAATGGCGCGACGCTTCATATGGGAACACTCTCTGTCATCCACTGAGAAAAATTATTTGGACACAAGTCTACAAGTATCTACAAGTATTTTGGACACGCTCAAAATGTTGTCTGTAACCTTCTCTAGCTTCTCCTTCATAATACTTTGTTTTAGCTGGTCTACTATAATTGGATTGTCTTCATAAAATATAAATTAATTTATGGAATCCCTTCTTAAATAATTATTCAATTTGAGTCTTGGCTCTGTAGGGACCATTTTAAGTCTCCTCTTCATGAGATGGGTTTCCAAGGAAACATCTGTCTCAACAAGTTAATAGGGGACTGCGGTAATGTAGCAGTTGACTTCATCATGTTGAAATCAGGTCCTGGAATTGTGACTTTTAAAGTTCTTGAAGAGCTGGGACCAACGCTACCTTGTAAAGTGGTCCTCTTGATGTTTAAGACTTGCCTCTTTAATGAGTCAATTGCTGTGGATTTTCTATTTTTCGAATTTCGACGATTAGCATTAATAATTCTTACTGTAGACCCGTATTGACTAGGGTCGTCCATATTTTATTTTCAATTCAGGAAATGGTTTATGACCTGTCATTGGCTGGAAATGAAAAAAAATTGCTATTAAAGTACTTATCTTAAATATCAATGCATAGATGGAGCTGGTGTTACAAAATCTAAAATGTTACCTGGTGTGGATATTCGCTAATAAGCGGAATGGGGAATGTTGTAGTACGTGAAGTGGCCACTTAACCCAGCCAATGACAGGTCACAAGCCCTGTAAACGCTCAAATATCCATATTCCTAAATTTGAAAAAAAATCTACTTCATCTCTGTAGAGATATAAAATAAAAATAATCCGTTGAATTTTATATCACTTCATTAATATTCTTATATTATATATAATCAAGCCCAAATCTACTTCTACTACTACAACTTATTCCTAATCCGGTTCTAATAGTGCACAGGGCACTGCGTTGGTACACCAAGTGCAGTGAATCTTGAACATTTAGTGAAGGCAAGATAATCAGTCTTACGTTTCATCGACATATAAAAAACGTTTTGTAAAACTGAATTAACAAAATATTTTTACGAAAAAAATTAAATAATTAGGTTATTTTAAATCATCCTGTATGTACGCCTTGGCGCGGAACCAAGCGCATTTTCCGTTTTCTCATTTTCCCGTCAACCTTTGGGAAATATTTACAATCCACGCCGTCGCGTCGCGAGAGTGACGGAGGCGTAATGAACAGGTAACATGCAGCCAGCGCGAGACTGGGCGAGATTCCCTTTTCGAACTTCGTGGAAATTCACACAAATCTCGTCTCTCCTATTTGAAAACCCAGTAAGGGCCGGTTTTTATAAACATCCATTCGTTACGTTTGATGTACTAATCGGATAATATTTGGTACAAAATGTATGGAAATCACCTGATTAGTAATCCAAGCGTTCTGCTGGTACTACTATTTTTATTTATTTATATTAAATAAAAAAAAGATGAAAGAACGGCTAAAAAAATATATGATGCGACTGTGCCTGGATGTAGAAGTCGAGGAAGGCCGAGAAAGACATGGCATGATCAAGTAAAACAAGTGCTTGAAAGTGGGCATGTAAGAAGTCGGAATAATCGACGTGCGTGCATGAGAAGATGAATGAATATGGAGGAAGCAAGAGAAGTATGCCAGGACAGAGTGGTGTGGCGTTCTATCCTCTCTGCCTACCCTTCGGAGAAATGGCGTGATGGTTAGTTATTTAGTTAGTTAGTTAATATTATACACACAGTGCTATGTTTGGTACAAATTAACGAAGAATTTTCAAATTGAGGTAACGTATAGAACATAACACCAATTACGTGGACAACACAATGTACAAGACAAATTTCTAAACACGTGAAGTGAGCAAACAGTGGTTATGTTATGTCATGTGTATGTGTGTTGTTGTATGTGAGTGGTGTAAGTGTTGGGAAATCTGAATATTTAAACGCAGGAGATGAAAAATAAAAAAATGACCCCCTTAATGGTGCATAGGGCACTGCACTGATATACCAAATGCTGTGAATCTTGATCATTTTGTTACAAGAAGGCAAGTTGATCAGTCTTAAGCTTCACCGCTAGTCCAAGTTATCTCATATGAAATGTTTTAAAACCATTACACAGGTGAACAACTTGTATAAACTATTTGAAGTGGCGTCGTTTTGCAAATGCAGGGAGTAAATAGTTCCTAACCTCAGGAGATATCAGCAAGGGCAATGGATTTTTGATGTGTTCCGCGCATCTATGGGACTTGACACCTGTTGCAGCTTCCTTGGGGTATTTTAAAAGGAAATAGATTTCACTCCTTCAAAGGAGTGTAACTTATAACATCGCCCTAACCCTTTTAGAGAGTATCCTTGAAGGAAAAACTTATCTTGATTACAAAATTTACTTTACTTAAGTGTTTATCCCTTTAAGTCACATTTAGAACAACAATAAGTTAAGCAATTGTAAATATAAATGTATATCTACTGCTGCTTTCCACCAAGGTACCGTGTTGTTTTCGTATTTATAGCCACCAGCATTTAATTATAATACACTAAGATCTGTCTTGCAGAGTAAATTATTTAGAAAAAGTAATGACACGAAGATTCCGCACCTCAATACGCTTACACGGGTCGACCTATCAGAGCCCTTCGACTGCCGGCTAGCATCCGCCCGCACACCGCAAAAGGTATAGGGCTATATATAGGGTTACAGTTACAGTATACAATACTAACCCGTTCCTTACGAGGAGCGTTCATGAATTTTACCATGCATCTAAAATGACTTTTTTTTTCTTGTGGACGGGCTGTTGGCTATTATTTAAGAAGAAAACTTTCTTAGAATAATAATTATTTTAGGCCATGTAACAAATATAAATAAACACTTATATGTGGAAAGTTACACCATCTTTTTTGTTAATTTTAGGTTTTTACACGGTTTCACTACACAGGAAGGCATTTCGGAATGTTTTCTGAACGTCCGACTCGGCCGGTGGTTAAAGAAATACTGAATACGCGTCTGGCGGAGTTGGAGGTTTTAGCAGAGTTGAAGTGTCATTTCATTTTTTGGGTTTTCAGTTCAAATTCTAAGTTTATTAATAAATCAATGGCCATCAGAAGTCATTTCAACAGAACTAAGCTATTGAAACATTTAAGTAAACAAGTAACTAACGCACAGGATTCTTGAATTTTTATACGGTTATTTTGTAT
>JAGVSP010003919.1:0-18236 GCA_022494985.1 Micrasema minimum
AAGTATACAAAATATGTTGCTATAAGAAATCACATTTTATGCTTAGTTGGATTTATCCAAACTGTAAATCGTCTATGTATGTTCAATACCGCGTATGAGCCAATAAGTTCAAAATGCGCATTTTTGGTGATTTTCATTGAACGAAAACAAGCCGCATAGAATTGTTAATTCAAATTTAAAATTGACCAATAGACTGCTAGCACTCGGTCAGTGTCAATACCGCGAATAAAACCATCTTCATACACCGTATATATCTTTTTTTTTTTTTTGGAGGGTTTTTTGTCTCCCCTGAACATTTTGACAAATGGTTCTTCCGCGGTATTGAACTTACACAGACGAAATACTTATATAATATGAAGTATTATCTTATAATCCTGGAGCGAATGGATATTTTTTCAAGTGATTTGATTCGCACATTGTAGTGTAATATTTTTTATTTTTCTCTTAATGTGTTCAATAAAAACATGAAACGTTTAGCATTTTTAATCATCGCTTCATTCTTAGATGAATAAAGTAAAAATGAATATTTATAAATATTCACATTACTAAATAAGTGGAGAAAGTGAAGTTTGTCTGTTCAACGGCGTTACTTTTTCTATGAACTGTGATTCATATAAAAAATTTCTAAGACCAAAGTGAATGACTTTTATATCTGAAAATCGGGATCTTAGAGTTAAGGTTTTTTGTCAGTAAGTACACACACATTGATTCTGATAAGATATGAACTTACCATTGAGCGGAATGGCATTGTCTGCTGTGGTCTGGTACCCTCCACTTGAGGACTCCCACGTCGGTGTGCAGAGGGAAGGGCTTGGCCGGATTCTTCAGCCCCACACACCCAGCAGTGCGGAACAGTTCCTTGTCCACATTTGGATGGGTCTGAAACACATTAAGCTATTCGGTAATTCGCTTATTCATCACTTTTCTAATGTCACTCATAAATAATAACTCCAAAATGTCTACTACTACTACTTTCCCTTATCCGCACCCAATGGTGCATAGGGCACTGCACTGGTACACCAAGTGCAGTGTATCTTGATCATTTTTTACGCTTCAGTACCAGTCCAAGGTATCACACATGAAATATTAGTATGAAAGTCTCATGTAAATAAAATATTTCATGTTGACCCCCTACGGGAATCGAACACGCGACCTCAGGCACGGTAGCCAAATGCGCTACCACTATGCTGCGAGGCGGCTAAGACTCCAAATGTCACTGAATAAATAAACTACATATCAGATATTATTGATATCCCAACAGAGACAGAGAAACTCTGGAAGCGGATGTGGGTTATCTAGGCGTTTACAGGGCTTATGACCTGTTATTGGCTGGGTTAAGTGGCCACTTGACGTACTACAACATTCCCCATATCCGCCCACCATCTGATAACCATATATGAAACAAATTTGGAACTACTATATATATTGAAATCGTCTTCGTCATTCCGCTTTACAGAATTTTTCTATGCTGGTGTCATCTGTTGAGAAGATTGCAAAGCATTTTTTTTTGGCAATCATCTTTTTATTAGATGTAGGTAAGGCCCTACCAAGCTTTATTACTTACTCTAGAAGACGCCTGAAGATGTCTCTCCAATTTTTTTTATTTATTTTTGCTTTATATTTTTAACCAGTAAATCTTTTTTAAACAACATTTTTTTGAAATGAATACAAATACTTGTAGACAAATTACTGGATTATAGCCGATGGCATTTATACAAAGAGGCAAACTTCGAGTAGTTTCGGTATACGCATATTTTATATGGAATCTTGTAGATAAGTCTGTGCTATTCTAGAACATTCAATATAGTTTTTTTCTACGTGGTGGAGACATCTATAAGCCTGTACATTTCTTCTGGTGTTATTTACGACATTAAAAGTCCTTGGAACTAACCTGCAATTGAATCCCTCGCGTGTCCTCATTATTGATATGAACTCTGATCCGACCAAAACTGTTCGTCAGATATACGTAGAGTGAGTAGCCCTGGGGTGAGAGATGAAAAAAATACTCACATTACATACAGAAATTACAAAGGTACAGAAGTCTAGATCAGAGAAAATGTTATTCAGAGAAGAAATGGGTAAATTAACTGGAAAATACCTGTCAGTTCAAAGTTTTGAATTCCTCCATCCCTGCCAATTCTCACTGAGAGTTTGTCTTCTAGTTTAAGGTGTACACTGGAATTAAGTACACACAACTTAGTAGCGAAATAAGACACCCAAATTATCCAAATCTCGAAGAGCAGAAGAAAAAAACAGGTAATTTTTACACATATATCGTTTGAAATTTTGAAAGATTTATCTTGTTTATTTAGGAATAAATAGAAGAAATGATATCGTCTATGTAAGTTCAATACCGCGTATGAGCCAATAAGTTCTAAATACGTATTTTTGACGGATGGTAGATTAAAATTTTGAAATTGTTCAATAGGTGTCATGCAATCGGTCAAAGTCGATACCGCAAATAAAAAGTTTTTCATTTAAAAAAGGATCAATATTCTCATATGCATTTAATTTTTATTCGAATTAAAGTATACTAGCATAAATTCATTTCGTTGCAAAAAAGAAAATACAAAAGAGTTTTCAAAATTTGTAAAAATATTTTTTGTTAACTAAATTCCTATGGTTTTTTGTCTTTTCTGAACTTTTGAATCAATGGCTCAAAGCGGAATTGAACTTACACAGACGATATGTATTTTCTTTCCGATGATGAATACATTTATTATTTTTTTTATAATGGTAGCCGAATGCGCTAACCACAGCCCAAGCGAGAATAATTCCTATTTATACTAGTAAAATTAAAATCCTAAAAGTTTCTTAGCCCAAAACTTAGATTACTATGTAGGCTGGCAAAATCACTCTTCCGGAAGTATAAAATATATCACTGATTGTGTACTCACTCCTGAGCATTCTCCGCCCTGATGGGAGCATTGCTGACGGCGTCCCCACGGGGCCCCCGGAGCCCCGCCCCCCGCCTGCACCACCTCCCCCTCGCTCTTCAGCTGGTCCACGAAGCTGTCCACGTCGCGGCTCTTGGAACCCAGCTTCATGGCGTTGCGAGACTTCCTGGAGGCAATATTGTTTGGTGAAATGCATTATACGTTTTGAAATAAGATTTTAGATAAAAGTTTCAGAGCACACTGCAGTGTCCATCTTCTGAGCTGATGTGAGTGTGAGGAGTTTGTACCGTATTGCAGTCAGGATTTTGAATCACTGGGCTTTGCCATTATAATATATTTTATCCGTTGTTGTTATTTTATATTATATTATTGTACATATATTTTATACGTTGTTGTTACACAACTGCCTTGATGGATTATAAAATTAAAGAAGAATGATCAATCACATGTTTTAAATGCCTCCTACTTATAAGTTAATTATAAGGAAATGGAACATCAAATTGAACCTTACATACACCAATAAAGTTAGATTGCCAAAAAAATGCTTAACTACCTTCTCAACAAATATCTATTATATTATCGACTATCTTCTTCTTCTTCAAAACCCTTTAAAAATCTGTTGATAAACCAACTCGCATGTGGATTCTTCTGTACAAACTCAACATATAATAAGTTAAAAAAATTTGTCATATATGGTTGTCAGATGATGGGCGGAATGGGGAATGTTGTAATACATCAAGTGGCCACTTAACCCAGCCAATGACATGTCAAAAGCCCTGTAAACGCCTAGATAACCCACATTCGTTTCCAGAGTTTCTCTGTCTCTGTTGAGATATCAATGATATCAAATTATATAGGTTATCAGTGTTCTACTCACTCCTTTGTAACAGTGGGCTGAGGATTGTAGTTAGTATTAACTCGTATCTCGCAGATGTGAGACTGTAAATCTGAGGAGAAGTTACTCATCGAACTGGAAATGGCCTGCGATGAATCTGAAATAAACAAAAACAAAATAAAATATTAAGGAGAGAACAAAAAATACAATAGAATAAAAATTAAAAAACATTTAACCATGAGATCCATTGATTTACTTAGATTTGAACTGAACCCAAAAAATGAATGACACTTCAACTACGCCAAAACCTTCTTTCCACTTCCGCCAGACGCGTATTCAGTATTTCTTTGACCGCCGGCCGAGTCGGACGTTCAGAAAACATTCCGAAATGCCTTCCTGTGTAGTTAAAACCGTACGGATAAAATTAAGAAAAAAGATGGTGTTACTTTCCACATGTAAGTGTTTATCTATATTTGTTTACATAGCCTAAAATAATTATTATTCAAAGAAAGTTTTCTTCTTAAATAATAGCAAACAGCCTCATGGTAAAATTCATCAACGCTCCTCGTAAGGAACGGGTTAGTATTGTATACTGTTACTGTAACCCTATATTTAGCCCATACCTTTTGCGGTGTGTGGGCGGATGCTTGCCGGCAGTCGAAGGGCTCTGATAGGTCGACCCGTGTTAGAGTATTGAGGTGCAGAATTTCCGTGTCATTACTTTTTCTAAACAATTTACTCTGCAAGGCAGATCTAAATGTATTATATATCAATGATGAGACCTCTTAAGATGGTCAATAATTTAACAGTTTTGACCAGTGCCATTCGCCAACAGCCGATCCTTAAAGTAGCTACTCTAGATTTATGTTGTGTTATTTGCCGTCTGAGCTCCGACTCAACAGCCATGTATTGTGGTAAAGATAAAGTAATGAACTAACTTGTTGGAGGACCTCCCTTCTTGGCACTTTCCAGGCGTTCCCTCTGCAGCTCCTTGGCCTTCTCTCGCATCTTGTTCCTGGCCTCACGCTCTTGTGTCTGAAAGGAGACAATACATAACATAGAATCCAGGATAAAGAGTTCACTAAATATTGACATGGTAACCACGAGGCCACCGTATGCCAAAAAAAATGATTTTGGATTTATTGCACCACTGTGACCAACTCGGCCAGCCACACACTGTGCAATAAGTCATGTATCTTTAGGCCAACGTGTCCCCACTCTTGCAATATGTCAGACAGTGATCGTCACCTAAGTTGATTTCTATTTTCAAGCACAAGCCTCTTAGGAAAATAGTATTTACAAATTGAAATATTAGCAAATATTGCATACATTTATTTTTAATTAAAAAAATAGTAAAGTAAGGTTAAATTGACATACAGCTATTGCGATTATCACGTCGATATGGAACATAACCTCACCTGTCTAACAGCTTGGTAGACTTTCTCCTCATGTGAATCCATCTCAACAAATGTTCGGATCTGAAATATATAAACACATAAGCCTTGTTGATCGGATATGACTAGTTAATTTCTGATATAAAAATGTAATTTCTATGACAAGATATTTCATCAACACCTTTCCAAATGTACATTTTTCATCACATGTTACTATGGGCAGGAGGATATTATGCTTTGCCAGTTTATTCTAGAGGATAAGCTATGATGTTTACTATAACCACAATTATATACCAGTGCAATTAATACAGAGGGTGTGATGAAATAACTCATATTCCAATTAAAAATATTCCTTGCTGCAAATGCACAAAAACAAATACAAATACAAATTTTGGAGTATTGACAAGTGCAGAACGCAACAAAACATGAACACTTGCTTTGCCTCAAATATAAATTATTTACTTCCCAAAAGAAAAACAACGATAGCGCAGCACCACTTCACATTTATTGGACCTAAGATATATAACCAAATGGACACACAAACCAAATTATTAACCGACTTCTCCAAATACAGGGTCGGTGTCGTTAGTTGGATAAGTCTAATAGGTCATGTATATAATTGAAAATGCCTGCAAAAATATAGCTATGTAATTATTAAAATTTTGTATGCAAAAATATTGTTTTGTAAATTCTATTTGTGAAATCCAAACTTGGTTCTATTATACTAATTATGTAAATATTCAATTATGTTTAGTACTACAATGTGTTATGTATAATACTACAATGCCCTGACTTGATACGAACTATCTAGTGAGTCGGGGCCAGATCATTGGCACGGGTCTCTACTGATTGAGTCGCCATCCCATTATTGTGATTATATTAAATGTAAAATGTAATAAATAAATAAATACATAAATTATAAGCCTGTGTGGCAACATGTAAGCAACCATAACATTATGTAAGGAATATTTGTAGATTGTCCATACCTGCGCCAAGTTGACACTTTCTCTGTAGCCCAGAGCGACAATCTCGTCAAATGCAAATATCAGGTTAAAGGCCTGATCCAGTACCTCGGTCTCACTCAGTGTAGAGCAGTACTCAGGAACCTAAATATATAAGAAACAATAATAATTTACAACATTTAGATATGTTTAATACCCCATATAATAAAATATATAAAGGAACTCAAAAACTTACAGACTTAAAGATGACAAATATCAACATTTACATTATAAGTTTAAAATTTTTTTAACTGGTTTTAAGCTACCTGCGGATACATATAATTGGATGGCAGGCATGTTATTGTTAATTATTAGGTTTTAATTATATTATGTTTTACCTGTGTCCATCTGTTGTCTGTTCCCGAGAATAAAATACAATAATAAGCAGTTTATTCCAGATAAAATCAATATTATTTTGTTGATTGATTCGGCATTCACTTCGTAACACTTCATAATGAATTATGATTATGTTATTAACAATGTTATTAACAATGTTATGTGTTACTATTTGGTTTATTCTATAGAAATAGAATGTACACTATATGGTTTCGGGAGTAAAGTTCTCCCATCGACTTAAGCACAACACATAACATTGTTTTATTTAATATATATAATATTTTTAAGTAAGTAAAGAAAATTGATTCCGATTTGCGCAACTCATGTCTGCAATATTTACATGGCATAATTACTACATATTTTTTTTACGATTGAAGGGTAAATGAGATCTTCGAATCTTAAGGAGGAGCGATGGTCACGACCCACGATCGTTTCTCTGTACAATCTTATTCCTCGATTTTTTCCCTGGAATTTAGCACGAGAGGAAAGATTATTTTCAGTTGAGTTATCGAATTAACCGAAGCTTATTTGCAAGTAAAATAGTTTTTTAACTAATGTAAATCGCTTTTAAGAAATAAAATTACTTATAGCAAAATGAGATAGCATAAACATGCTCTAATCGATTATAAAAAAAAATAAAGAAAAAATCATTGCTGTAGTGCTAAATTTTCGGGAAAAAATTCCAGGCTACTATTATATAGTATTAATGTCCGCGGTCCTTGTAACAGACCATTCCTGGAATAAATTTATCACAAAATCTGAAAGACTTGCAATAATGAGTGTGGTTTTTTTTTTTTCAAGTATAAAAATATTTATTTGAATTCTCACCACTCGACTGAAGATCGGAGTGTCTCCAGATCCTCGAGGATGTTACTGGCCTTGGTGGTGATGAGGAGCATGTACAGCTTATATCCAGCGGCGCTGGTAAACATACCTGGGAAACAAATTTATTTATTTATTTATTTTCTTATAAATTTTAAAGACTTTAGCTAGTGAGTTTTGCTAACTCAGCAAATTAAGTTCGTAAAAATATAGCAAATCAAGTCTTTAATGAAAAATTACAAAATGTGCAATTGTGCCTTGCCCGTGGAAGTGTTGGGAAATAGGTCCTGAATATTTAGGCGCAGGAGACATAATAATATAGGTTTCTTGGATTAAAAAATAATCAACTGTCATTGTAAATAGTTTTGGATTTAATAAATAAATAAGCCAAATGTATCATCTTACCTGACAGAATCAGTTTCCACGAATGTGTGCTGTTTACCGGCCGTCATCAACTTTGGAAAGGCGGCAAGGAGACCTCAATACGAACTTTGGTCATCTCAACAAACTGACGAGACAGCAAAGCTACAATCAAAACATCAGTTTCTTAATTCTAGTATAAAACGAACAAGACTGTATTGCGCAATCATAAAATAGTTAAATGCGTGTGATATGACTGTCAAATCCTGGTGCATGTATCAAGCATACAAACTATTTTTACTAATGAAACAATAAAACTGAATGTTACCTGCTCCGGATTTGGTGCACACCGTAGCAGCTATTAACACTTAAATAAAAGAAACAAAAATTACAGGAAATATAGTTAATTTTGATGAAATAAACAACAAAATAATGTTTAGTGCGGGGTGGGTTTTATTATTAAAAATGATAAACAAATAGCCATGCAACGTATTTGAGTGATGCGTATGGGATATTTCTTACCATTTTTGAGGATATGCCTAGCTTTTTGTTGAATTAAAATAGTTAAATCACGTAAAAATCACAAACATCCGTCGGCAAGAGGTGACGTGTAACGATGACAGTAAATTCAAGATGGCTGACATTATTTTATGGCTACCACTTGTGACGTATTACACCACAAACATCGGAAGTTCTTACATTCCTAAATAATCTTATTCGTATAACAATAAAATGGCAACATTAGACTCATTTGTCAGAATTTTTGCATGTGCGTTCGACGTTTAATATTTACAGAAATTTGTTTTTTTATTGAAAGAATTCTTGTTGTAATTCATGATTTAAGCTATCTAATTGTATACCATACCATTTTAACAACAGTTTTTTTTTTAATATATTATACAATGAAGCGCCTTTCCGACGAGAGAACCAAGATTTTATTTGAGAAATTATCAAAATAGTAAGTTTTTTAAGGTTAAAACATACTACATAAAGCACGATTTTCCTGCTTATTTTTACTTGTTTCAGTCGTCGCTTCATGAAATATGTACTAAAGTCTATTTAAAAGCAACGAATTTATGTATATTTTCAGTGTTTTATCATCTTAATAATTAAAATGATGTTTTCTTTCAGTATCGGCGCGAATCTTAGACTCTTGATTGACAGACCTGATGGAACGTATTGCTTCAGAGAGAAGAAAGACCGGGTGTATTATTTATCAGAGAAGATATTAGGACTCGCACAGACAGCTGGGCCGGGCCACCTCATCTCGGCAGGAACTTGTTTTGGAAAATTCACAAAATCACATAAATTTATTCTAAATATTACATCCCTTAACTACATCAGCCCGTACGCCAAGTACAAGATTTGGTTGAAACCGAGCGCCGAGCAACAGTTCCTGTATGGTCACCATGTAATGAAGAGTGGTAAATGCACCTGCTTTTATTTAAACTAACTATATCTCTTCCAAGCGTTTATTTTACTTTTGACACATGGGCGCCTATAAAGTTCCGTAATTATTGACAGGCAACCATAGACCGAAAAATGCAATGCTTCATGTTTTTTTGTTTTACGATAGTGAAGCACATGTTCTTTAGCTCCGATATTTATCGATATCGATGTTTATTGAGCCTACTTATGCAACGAGGATTATTCAAGTAGATTTTTTCCATGAAAAAATATGAAATGTGATTTAAATTAAAACCTATTTTTTTTTTTTCTTTGTTTGTCGCGACACAGAATTATCTCAATTTACATTACGACAATAGTCCTATGCAAATAGTCCTATGCATATTTGTAAATATGTATTTTTTTATTGAATAAAGACTGTTAAAAAAAAGAAGTTTTACGACAGCGCTTTCGTAATAAAAACTCTGCTTTAAACGTCTGGGTATGTTTATAAACTACAAAATGTTGAGCAAAAATAAAATATAAATGTGTTAAATTGATCAGAACTTCTTCATAAATAAAGTCGATTTTTATGAGAAATCGATTCGGTAACGCATTAGGACATCCCTAATCGATACATAATCGAGCTGTCAAAAGTAAAATAAACGCTTGGAATTGGTATAGCTTAGATACTTTATTTTAAAAAAACCATATAACAGGACAAATTAAGGACATTACATGCTGGAACGAGTACAGAGACGTTTTACTAAAATACAACATGCTATGAATAGAATGTCGTATGAGGGTAGGATTCAGGAGTTGGACTAAACCACGTTGAAACAGCAAAAAGCAAGAGGCTAACTGATATATTGTGACTGCGAACTTAGTAACTTTTTATTTAATCCATAAAATAATAATAAATTCTGTATTTCTAGGTCTCGGCAGAATAACAGAGAACACACCGAAGCACCAGGGAGTGATAGTCTTGTCCATGTCGGACCTGCCCCTCGGGTTCGGGGTGGTGGGGAAGTCCACGGCGGAGTGCAAGCACGCTGACCCCCTCTCCACCATCTGCTTCCACCAAGCAGACATCGGGGAGTACGTCAGAGCCGAGGAGAACCTTAATTAAATGTTACTTGAAATAAATATTATTTAAGTTTATATGTTGTTTTATTTTACAGTTCGTTATTCAATTCAATTCATTTATATTTTCAACATATATACAAGAAGTACATTTGTTGAGCGTAGGTACATTAGTAAGTCAAAATATAAAACAAATATATATATATAATTTATGTATCGTGTTGGATTAACACCAAGCATCCGTGCTTTTTAAATAATCATCAATTTTATAATACGCTTTCTTGCACAAGATTTTCTCAATTTTTTTAAACCACCGAAAGAGACCAGAAGTCCATTATGAACTGCCAAGTTAGCCTCTTTTGATAAACAGTTATTAGCTATGGCCGACTTTAAGATTGCAAAGAAAACTAAAACATATTTAATCTTTTTAAATTTAAAAAACTTTGTTTTTAACTACTTTTTATTCATTGAACTTCCGTCCGGTTTCGAGGCAACGCGTGTCCCTTTATCAAGGGTACAAAAATGAATGAATAGTTGGGTGGGTAATTTATGACTTTTTTTATGGATTAGGTGTCTTTAAGTTAAAAAGTGGACTGCAGGGAATATTATTTATTTGATTATTCAATAACATATGCACTGACACAACTTCATTATCCAATTTTGTTCATTCTTGTACCCTTGATAAAGAGACACGTGTTGCCTCGAAACCGGTCGGAAGTTAAATTATAAAAAGTAGGTAAAAACAAAGTTTTTTTATTTAAATAGTTTATAATGAATAACTACAAAGAGAGTGCTTCTAACATAAATTTCATAAAATATATTTATTTATCTCTACTGATCGCTTAAAAAAATAAAATTTTATGCCATAACTATAACATTAAAATTTAATCATGTCAGATGTAATTTTTTTTGTTATTGTATTTAAAAAAATTGTTATAGTTTCATTTTATATAATTTAGTGAAAGTTATCCAAGAAATACAAAGGGACACAATTAATTTATAAAATACACAGCGACCCATTTAGCCGTGTTACGACATTTTCAAATTTTAAAATTAGTGTACTCGTACATCGAGGCAAACCTGAAGACAAAGATATGGAAAATAAATTATGATTAAATAAAACGATGTTTTGTGTTACAATTGGTTTATTCTATAGAAATAGAATTTACCTACCTTGTGTCTAGATTCTTAAGTGTTGCAATTTAATTTTTTCTATATTTTTCTGTGTAATATCTGTATTCTAATTTAGTGTCTTTTCACCAGTCGATGGGAGAACTTTACTCCCGAAACCAGGTAGTGTAGGTAAATTCTATTTCTATAGAATAAACCAATAGTAACAAATAACATTGTTTTATTTCATCATAATTCATTATGAAGTGTTACAAAGTGAATGCCGAATCAATAAACAAAATATAAAGAATAAATCATCAAAAATTTTATCCAGCATTATTTATTAAGAAATATACAATCTAATATTTTTGTTAGAAAATTGAAATTAATAAACCCAACATAAAAAGTTGAATAATTTTTGTACTATGATCATTCTTTCCTTCTTTTTTTCTTCACTCTTCTATACAAATATTTTAATAAAAACTATTAAATCAAACTTTATTCATTGTCCGTATACTTTTGACATAAAAAAACAATAATAATAAATATTAAAACAATCTTTTTTATCACATTAACTTGAATTATTATGTGTCTAAGACACTACCCGAATGCCTTAATACATTTTACAATTACATAAATATATTAATGAATATTTTTTGTATTAAAATTATAAGTAGGGTCCATTACATAATCGTATGAATTATTACGATACGATTATTTACAGGCACAAATTATTTATGCTATGTAAAGCAGTACCTCAAAACTTATGAAATTAAATAAAAATATAAATTAAACTATACAAACCATGATCAAATGCAACTTTTTGCATTTTCACGTTCTGTCATACAATCACAAATGTCAAAACAAAAAAACAGTTTTGTAATATCTGAGTTGATGAGTTTAGAACATTCATTAATTTATTTAACAGAAAATTGTATTAAAATTTACCACAATAAGCATATTTTTTTACCAACATGTAGGACAGTAAAAGAACATTATTTAACCAAATTAATTCTACCCTAACTTCTATGAAATTTTCTGCATTCAAAATAAGTATGTCGATAACTTTACTGTCTGAAATTTCAGTTAAAAAACACATTTTCAGACACAAAAAAAGTCTAGCTCAACAGATAATAACAAATAAAATTTCAACTCTGGGTCGTTTCAAATACTGCACACAAATCTGGATTTTCTCACAAGACGGGAGTAGGTATTTAATTTATATCCTACAAGATGAGGGGGAATTTTTTGCAAACAAATTCTATATTTATTATTCGAGCTACAGGGTTATGACCTCATGTATGTTAAGTGGCCACTTAATGTAGGTACTACAACATTCCCCATTCCGCTTATTAGCTTCAATAAAATACTTAACTTCAATATCAATGCATAGATGGTGCGTTCAACTCGCTGGTGGATGATTCTTGATTCGTAGCATAAATACAAAATAAAAAAGTTCTGGTTTTATTCGCTAATTCGAATGGGGAATGTTGTAGTACCTACATAAAGTGGCCACTTAAAAGCCAATGACAGGTCTAAAAACGCTCGAATATCCATATTGCTGACTTTGAAAAAAAAAAATGTAGATCTCTGTAGTAAAGGCCGATAAAATTTCCATGTTTTCCATGATCAAGTCATCTGTAACAAGAGAAATATTGTAAAATAAGGGAAATTTTTAAAACAATGGAATAATTTATTATTGTACGTGCTAATATGTATGATAGGTGCATGAATGTTGAAGCAAGAGCAGAATGCAAGGCTGAGTGTGGCGTTCTATCCTATCGACAAAATTAAGAAAGGTCTTTTGTTGGTTCGGTCATGTAGAGCGAATGGATGATGAAAAACGGCTAAAAAACTATATGATGCGACTGTGCCTGGATGTAGAAGTCGAGGAAGGCCGAGAAAGACATGGCATGATCAAGTAAACAAGTGATTGAAAGTGATATGTAACTCAATGGAATATCACTCGTGCTTTGTAGTTTTCCATGAATGTTAAGCAAGATAAGTAAACAGGACCCTGGTGTGGGTTCTAGTAGTGCCTACCCCTTCGGAGAAATGGCGTGATGGTTAGTTAGTTAGTTAGTTAAGCTAGACTCTCAAAAAAAAAAAATTTAATTTAAATGAGGTCAAAGTTGTTTATATTTTAGATTGCAGTGATATTACTTAATAATTCTTCTGTCAATGTGGTCTCTAAACATATAGTCTATTTTGTGTATCCGCTTCATATGTTTGTTCAGAGACGGACTGCGTCCAAATTTCACGGGACAAATCGGACAGGATACATTTTTCTCTCCTGTGTGTTTCAGCATATGCATCTTCAGTCCGTATTTATCATAAGTCACATAGTTGCACAACTCACAGTGAGTATTTTTTTCTCCGGTGTGGCGCCTCATGTGACTGATGAGTACCCGTTTCAGCTGTGTTTTATACGAGCAAAAATGGCACTCGAAATTTTTTTCTGACGAGTGTTTCCTCAGATGGTTTGTCAGATCCACTTTGACGGGAAATGTTAGGCCGCAGTGTTCGCAGTTAAAGTTGCGAACGTTGGAATGTCGTTTCATGTGACTGACAAGACTCTGTCTGGTCTTGACTCCTTTGAAACAAATTTCGCAAACAAACTTCCTGACGTCACTGTGGACGAGTTTGTGTCTGTCTAAATGGCAGGATCTTTTGAACTGTTTCCCACACTCGGGACATGTGAAGTTCATTTTATCACTGTGCACAGCCTTGTGTGATATAAGAGAGGCTGGTTGCGTGAAGCAGCGTTCACATATATCGCACTTGTAAGGTTTTTCTCCAGTGTGTAGCCTGTGAGTATGGTACACAAGAGTTTGTCTTCTCCGAGCAGAATACGGACACTCGGAACAGTTAAATCTCCTGTTTTCCCCGTAACCGGTGACATTGCCTAATTGTATTTTGTTCCTTTCACTGTGTATAGTGTGCATGTGATGCTGAAGAGAGTATCTGCTGCGTAGCGGCCGCCCACATATTTTACAAATAAAGGTACTAACTTTTTCTTTCTTAACTTTAGCTCTGTTGCCTTCTGGAGTACTTTGAAGATCGCTTTTTTGATACTCAATGTTTATATTTTCATCTAAATTCACGTGCGAAACAGTTTTTTTAGATTCATCAGAATCCTTCAAAGATTTTTTCCTAGATCTTTTTTTTTTTCTAGTTACATTCTTTATCAATGGATCATTTGATGAATCACTTTGAAAATGATCATCGTCATCATCTAGTTCTGACTTAATCCACGGCTCACAGGGTACTTCTACTTTAACTTCTTGTTCCTCAGTAATATCTATATTCCCCTGGTCGTCCCCCTGGCCAGAGTTGGTGTAAAACTTCCTCAGAAGAGAGTCGGAAAGTTCGCACCTGACCCTGAAGCTGTTAGCAGCCTCCAGGTCCCCTAAGCACTGAGAGCAGATGATATCGGGCAAGCCATCCTGGCAGACTATCTGCACTCGCGCGCACAACATCACCACAGAGGCGATATCACTAGATTCATACATTCCATAAACAGATTTAGCTTCATTTGTATTCTCTGTTAAGCAAATTCTACAAAGCTGATGTAATTTATCTGATTTTTTCAGCAGGAAAGTAGTTATTTCTAATTCAGTATTCATTATGTTATTTAAAAGATAAACTATATGGAATGGAAAATACAAATTTTACAATATTCTCAGGATGCAGAAGCTTTTACTTCACTTTCACAGAAAACATTTCGTTATTATTGAATGTTGCAATGTTGCAATACGTAGATATTTTTTTCATAAAAGAAATTTACTTTTTTGTTTACTTATAGTGTCAGCGTAGCTGTCAAACCACTGTCAATGTCAAATAAGAATTGCATCGATTTCGCCAATGACAAAAAAATACTTACGAAATGTTCATAGACAATAAAATACTTTAATAGAAGTATTAATTCAAAATAATTATGTACGGTTCTTACCCATTTTAATTTTCAATTTTGTGGCAACGAACTGAGTAATAAATCTCGAAGAAATCACCATAATAATAACTTACAATACGCTTGGCGCCCTGTACCAAAATCGGTGGAGGGGGTTAAGTACATGCGACAAATTTAATATTCATATGCTATAAAAAGAGACGGCAAGAGAGATTTTTGCCATCTCTGGCCAACACTCGTAACAAACAGCTAAAATGTCTCAACCATATAGACATAGAGTCAGCGGTGGGCTGAAGGGGGCTCGGAGGGGCTCGCGCGAGCCCCTTGTTAAATTTGACTTGGGCCGGCGAGCCCCTTGTTAAATTAAGAGAAATTAATATTCTCAGATCAAATCAGTACATAAATACAATTTCAATTTGATGATGTTCAAATGTATTATGAAACCTCAAACTTTGTTGCCTTTTGAAATTTCTCGAGAAATATATTTATTAGGGATGCGCCCCCTCCCTCCCTCCCCCTCCCCGATCCACCCATCCCCACGAAACCCCCCTCCCAACAACCTCCCCCCGCGAGCCCCATGTTAAAAAAATTGGCAGCCCACCCCTGCATAGAGTACCCAGTTACACTAATTTCTATCAACAATGATCACCCGACTGAGTTCTTAATTAAAATGGCAGCATTGTTGGCTTATTATTTGCATCTAGGATCATATAATGAAATCCATAAAGTATTATTTACGCAAAAATGGAGCAAGGACAAGGACACAGCCCTTGTAAAAAAAATATTTTATGAAATTTTTTGAAAACTTCTTTATAAAAATGAAACCAGTATGGTTGTGGAATTATGCAAAAACAAAGTTTTTCACAAAACCATCTATTGATTATTTTAGTATTATATCAATTTATACTACCTACAAGGGAAAAAAAAAGTATTTTAAATAAATACCTCAGCACGGGCATTACCCAGTGAGGTATTTCATAGATCTAAAAAAAATGTAAATTATAATATGTAAAAAAAAATAAATTTAAAAAATTGTTGACGAGCACGCATGGTTCTTTCTTTCTTCTCTTCATATTATTAAATTACTACTACTTTCCCTTTTTTACACTTAATAAATGGTGCATAGGGTACTGCATTGATATTTTTAAAAAATTCTCATTATTTCGTGTTTGAACACAACTACTGTGTCAAAATTACTCCCAAGTCTCCTGATGGGTTTTACCTCAATAATATAAAATTTAAAAAACTTTAACTTTTTATTTACATGTGGTTTTCATATTAATATTTCTATATGATACCGTGAACTGGTTCTGAAGCATAAGACTGACCATCTTACCTTCATGCATTTTTTTTTTTTATATCAAGATACACTGCGCTTGGTGTACCAGTGCAGTGCCCTATGCACCATTGGATGCAGATAAGGGAA
This sequence comes from Micrasema minimum, assembly GCA_022494985.1. Lineage (NCBI taxonomy): Eukaryota > Metazoa > Arthropoda > Insecta > Trichoptera > Brachycentridae > Micrasema > Micrasema minimum. The sequence goes on from JAGVSP010003919.1 coordinate 16,561, forward strand.
AGTAGTGGAAATAGAAAATATTATTGTGAATAATCATAAATATTTCATACTGACCACAACGGGAATCAAACCCGCAACCTCATGCATGGTAGCCCAACTTGCCGACTAGAGGTGAACAAACTCCATAATATTATAATATCTAAATATCGATCGCAATATAATAATCTACCCCATGAAAAAAAAATAAATAAAGCAATACATAGAAGAGCCCTTAGAGATCTGTATTTAAATATGTTTTTCAATGATAGATATGATGTTTAGGATTAAGATTGAATGTGTTAATAATTTTGAATGTCTTTCTTATTCGTCTTTTTGATTGTTCAATATGTAATTAAAAATGTGAATAATACCGGTCCCAAAATGAGTTTTTATAACTCCTGGGAATATAATACATGTATGTTTTATAAGATTTTTTAAAAAAATTTAAAAGAAATTTAAAAAAAAAAAAATAAAAAAAATCTAATTTGAAATTCTTAATCTTTATTCAATGTTCTAATAAAATGGACAAAAAGATTGAAGGTAATCTATGAAGATATTGTGTTGATATTCGATGTAGGCAGGCGTAAAAATATCAAAGGTGTTATATCTTTACTTTGGGAAATGTGGGGTCTTTAATTAAAAATATTTGAGTTTATAATAATGTGATTGTATTTAAAAACTGCTGAATAAATAAATTCCTTCAAATGAGAGAAAAATTTCCCCACTCCCACATAATTTAAGATTCCGATACGCACTTTATTCTGGACCGAAACAGAAAACTGTAGTCTGTCAAAAGATCGGGCAATCGTAAGTTATTATCGTATGTTTGCACACAGGAAATTGTTTATAGCTAATAATGTAAATATGTTATTTGTTTTTTAAGTTTTTAAAAGCATTCTATATAATGTACTTAGAATTAATAAACCAATATCTACTTAAACATTTAAATTTTAAAAAACTAACTCTCAGGTCAGTCAAACGTCATGCCAACCATTTAATATTCCATACACTGTTCGCTTTACACGGGACAGTTTGTAAACTGCATAAGAAACTGTACAGTTTCCTGTTCCGTATAAAGTGCAGTTGGAAATTTTCCAGAATTATTTTTAAGTCTATATCAAAATACTGCAGTACGCAGCATACCAAGAAATAATGCATAATTTAATTACTACTACTGAAACGTTTGTAACAACAAATTTGTTTATTTATTTATTCTAATATAAGTTATACACAATTCATTAAAATACAGGTTATAAAAAGATGTCTTAAAACAATTTCGCTGTTCCTTCCCAAAAAAAACACCATTAACATTATAACAACATTAAAATAAATATTCCGATTTGATTCCAGATTCATCAAAACATCACCCATTACGGGCTAATAATTACAAATTGACATCTCAACAGAGACGAGAAGTTTGAAAGGGAATATGGATATCTAGGCGTTTACAGGACTTATGACCCACACACGCTCGCTTATGACCACGCTTTGGACACACTCAAAATGTTGTTTATAAAAATTAGCTGGTAAAAGTTATAAGCATAACAAATTGATGATTCATCCTCAGGCGTTTCCTAGTAGGTGAATATAATTCGGTAAGAATCTCACTTGCAATCATAAAGGTTTCTGCTTAAATGCTTAGCAATTTTCTCAATCGATGACAGAGAGTGTTTTCACATGTGAAGCGTCGCACCATT
>JAGVSP010003920.1:0-19034 GCA_022494985.1 Micrasema minimum
TACTAAAATAAAAACTGGCAGGCTAGAATCCCTAGAATTTGACGTAAAACTCAAACTATTGGTTTTTTATTTTCTATACGCCGTGTAACAAAACTTGATGTACAAGCGGGAAACCAGAGAATCTACATCATATTAAACTCGAACCATCAAAAATATTCTTTATTTAACCGTTTTTATTACCGTAACCGTAAAAAAATTATTAAATTATATATATACATATATATATATATATATATATATATATATATATATATAACCGGAGTATAGCACAAAACTAGATTTTTTCAACATAACAATTTATTTTTTTAATCCCATTTTTTGTTTTTGTATTTTATATTTTTGTTTTTAGTAATTTCTTTTATTATCTGTATAACATATATATTGAGAAGATGTATGAATGTGGAGGAAGCAAGAGAAGTATGCCAGGACAGAGTGGTGTGGCGTTCTATCCTCTCTGCCTACTCCTTCGGGGAAATGGCGTGATGGTTAGTTAGTTAGTTACATATATATTCCTGTTATATTTTCTTTATTATTGATATTTATGTTATTGTGTAAAAGTACACAAAGTTTTAACAAAGGTTAATCTTATTTTTCTTATTATTGTAAAAGGTACAGTGCACCGTGCATATGAAATAAATAAAAATATTTGGAGTCGATTTTGTAGTTTTTTTCTCATTTGACCCATAGTTTTCGAGAATTAAGACGATGATTTTATTTTGAGATTCATTTTCGTAAATTGTTATCAAATATCATTTATTTAGTCAAATTAATACTATTCATAAAGAAAACAAAATAAAAAACCGCATTTTAATAAGCATTCTTGCAATTTTACTTAATCTGCGGTACTAATGAAAGGTTTTATGAGTAGGAGAATTTTTTTTTATTCAACTTGGATTCAAAAGTTATATTACACATTCGACTCCAAATTAATATAATGTAGATTTACCAGTTTTCGGGTAGTACTACGAGTTTTTTTACACCATATATTTGGTATATTTGCTATATATTTTGCTTGATAAGGGCTTCCCTTTAAACAAATTTTAGATTTTTTTTTCGGTCTGCGCATTTTTTAACAAAAAAGTTTAAAGTATTTGTGATATTTTGCACTTTTGCTTTGGTGCAGCCTTAAAAGGTTAAAAGTGACCTGAGGACTTTGTATAAACGAGCCCTGACAAGTCTAAAATAATGTCAACCTATTTTACTTTTAAAAACGCCAGAATACATGCAATCTGCATAACATTTTCATAAACGTTCTCCTGAAAATTCTACCCAATCCTTTTCCCTCCTTTATTATTTTAACGTATTTTTTAATTACTTAAAAAACTGTTAATTGGTGTAAAAGAGGCGGTAGTCAAGTACTGTATAATACCTATCGCCACTGACGCATACAATATAGAATATAGGATCAATGGCAACATTACGAAATGATTTGGTTTTCAAACACTATGGTCAATCGTAATGGCCGTGTTTACAACGTGATTTCAAAGCCTCCGTCACACAACATTGAACTGTTTTTTTTTATAAAGGCGCCCATAATATTTATATGCGTGGAGGTTTAATTCAAAATGCATACAAATGATGTTGCAATACATTTGCTCTACTAGAAACTTTCTCCTGGTCTTTATTTATATAAGTAGTGAGGTCACAAGACACTACAAAATACTCCATCGTCTATGAATAGACTTTTTAAATATGTTGTTTTTAATCTAAATGTTTATTTTTTAAAGAAAACGAAATCATAACTTTAATATTATCATAATTACGTCCGTAAATATTTCAATTGGTAGTAATTAATTTATTAATGAGGTTGATTTCTGGTTACAAAATGTTAAAAGTTAATCATGCCGAACGACCTTATAAAGAATTCGAGATACTAATGGAAAAACCATTATTTTCACAAAATTCCATTCGAATGAAGTAATTAACACCAGATTTTCAATTATATTGATTTAAAATATGGTTTTTCACATTAATATTTCATGTATGATACCTTGGCATTGAAACGTAAGACTGGCCACTTATGTAACAAAATATTCTACCTACTACCGGCGATTTATTCCGACGGTATGATGATGATATTTTAATTGCTCTTTATATTTATGTATTTTTTAATAAAGAAATTTTATGTAAAGTAACGGAGACACTGAGGGATCGTTAGAGTGGCGGCATCGTAATTTTCCTCTGACTTTATCGATGCTGTCGCCCTCTTGACTTAACTTAATTTGGAAACTTTGGCCCTGCAATTTGCTTATGCATTTGCAACAACAAAATTGAAAGACGTGCATTAGTTTATGCACAATACACTAGTTTGTGTACTGACAGAGTCCCCAAGGACTCTATTTTTCTATTACAGTCGGGGGTGGAGGTGGAATCGATCCCTCAGTGTGGCTATATTGATATTGTTATTGCATTAATTGATCGGTTTGATGTTTACAGAGTACTGATTTTAAATATGTATATTATCTACTTATTGACGCACAATTTTAGTAGTAGTTTTGCAATTATTAATACTTGACAGTGTATATAAATTTTCTTTAATCAGTAATTAGTTCATGGTTAGTGTGAAAATTTAAACATAAAGTGCCTAGCACACAAGGACGCCAAGCGCATTGGTCTGAAACTTGTCATACATTATGTTTAATGTTTTATTATTATATAACAATATTCTGAGGCAAGCGTGCGGCCAGCATTAGATGTTTTGGAGTATTCAAAATGAATTCCGGATTAATCGACAGCCCCAAAGCTTCAATAAAAAATATCATAAATATATATATTCTTCAAACTATTTACTAAGGAAAAATGCTGACCGAAAATTTAAACAAAGGGAAACTCTTATTGATTAGCATTTTTTAAATAGTAAAATAAAAACATTATAATAATTAAAGAGCACACCTAATTTTAGGGAATTGGGGAGCTAGTTTTTGTATAATTATAAACCTATTTCTTTCGTAAATATATTTAAAAATTAATTCGGTTTTTTTGGTAAAAGATAGACGCGTGCTGAGAACTAGGTTGCTAAAGCGAGAGTTATTGTACTTATTTTTGCGAGTTTTTGTTTTATCTTATTTATAATATTCTCTAATTTGACGGTTATCATACTGATCAAACATGGTGAATATGCTTGTAAATAGAATTGTATTTTTATTTATATATATTTTGGAATTTTGTTTGCAAGAGCATATAATTAATATTATGTATTTTAATTTTGTATTTTGAACATTGTACACACAACCTGCTAACTCAGTAGGACATATATTATAATACATATAATATATATTGAAATAATGACAACAAAATAAAATGATAATATTTTAAAGAAAAAATAAATATTTTAGTTCTAATCTAATGTAATATTAAGTAGGGCACAATGATTTTTGTTTATTTTTTACCTGCACCGACAGGATTTTGACGTGATAACGTCTAATAAATCGATAAACGCCGACTGCACACACGAAAAAGCATGACTCATTGTCACGTTCCGCCTGAGCCGAGTGTGCAAGCGAGAGCGCGGAACAAGCGATAGAGAGGCACGATCGGCCTAAGCGTTCGGTTTGTGACGCATCCCATCTCTTCCACTCCATCGGCCGATGCGTCCTAGTAGAAGGGAGACAGCAGCAGCACACAAGCTACAAAGTGAAAGTGAAATTAACGAGTGCAAAAAAATTATAATTTATGGAAAAGATTGTAATTTTCAATTAATTCCTGCTTTGTATCATACAAAATAATGATAATTTAATAATAATAATTCAATTCAATTCATAAAAGTATGCTATATTTCATCAAAGTTTTCTTATGACGTTATCACGTAAAATTATCGTCCGTTAACCGACTTTACAGACAACCAAAAGTTTTTTTTATAATTAGATACAATATATAAGAAGATACACATTTTAATTTACATTTTTTTTTTTTTTTTTTTTAAGAGCAATTTTTCGTAGTTTTTTTTTCGTTGAAATGATTAATTGAAATTAATTAACCGTTTTGCATAAGTAATACTTATTTTCTTACCTCACGTCGGATTTAGACAACAATATTATAGTATAGGACTATAGGAGGTCAGTAATAATCCCGTGAGGATTAGGTAATTCACTTATCTTAGACCGCATTCAATATAATTAATTGCCACTGAAAAAAATATTCACACTTTATAATATGTACGCCTTACATTTTTTATTTCCCGATGCGTCCCAAATTATCAATTTGATTTACTCACAATTTTTCAACAAATTACATATAGTATTAAAAATACATACTGACAAAATATTGTATTTATTTATTTAAAATTGAATTGGAAAATCGATGATACAAGTTAAATAAACGCTTGTATAGACCTTGTGCCGTCGATTTTCTATGAATTTTGGACCTCTTGATAGACCTTACTAACTTATCTACATGTCGATATTTCGATACTTCCAGCCCAGGGCAGGGATCACTAATATATATATCTACATGTAAATACAAATCGATACTAGGTCGATACAAGCGTTTATCGACCTTGCATTAAAGACTTTCTATGAATTTTCGTTGAATTTTCATTCTTATTGAAAATTAAAAACCTATGTATGGAAAATAATTTTGGTAAAGGTTGAATTTTATTATAATATTCATTCAAGATATTTTTTAGTATATTTATACTTTATTCGTTTCATTTCTGCAGGGAAACCATGGAAATTTTTTATTCTTAAATAAATATAACTATGTTCTCCTCTATGGCTGCAAATCGTGGCACCTAACCATGGCCCAAGACAGCAGACTTCAGAGTTTTGAGAATAGGTGTCTTAGAAGAATTTTGGGTGTGCGGTGGTTTGACTTTGCAAGGAACACAGAGGTGAGGCAACGGACACAGCAACCCTTGGTATCTACTGTCATCCGGCGAAGGCGTTTCGGCTGGCTGGGCCATATACTACGTATGCCTCCCGAGAGCCTTAACCATGCTTGCCTATTTTACAAGGCATCAGGTTCTCGGCGTCCTGGTCGTCAACTGTTCACAATTCGTCGGCAGTTTGCGTAAGAGCTGCGGGACGTGGAGTTGACTTGGGAGGATGCACGGGAGCTGGCGGCCGATCGCGATCCGAGGCAATTTGTGAATTCCATATGCTCCACATAGGGAGCGGATATGGTATAATGAATTAATGAATGTAGGAATTAGAAAATCTAAATATTTTTTTATTACTTGGTTAAAATTGCGCCTGTAAATACTGTGGTAAATCACCTGATACTCGTACAATACTAAAAATATGCAGATTTCGTGAACATAAGATCCTTCTTCCCATATCATTATCGTTCATCCGTAATAATCGCATTCTCAAATCTCAGAAGATGATTAAGCCTTTTTTACGAACGGATTCAATTCAAATTAATTAAAAAATTAAACGTATTTAGTATTCAAATTAAGAAGATATGACTCATATTCAAATTAGATAGGTATAGCGTAAAGCGGTTAGCTTTGGATATAGTTTTGTATTTATGTATTTCTTTTTTAGGGAACTCAACAGCTATACATTTAGTGAACATACAAGGTTAAATAATCATAATATATCAATGGTCAATTCTTATGGAACTCTTTTGAGTTCCAACAAATATGAGAAAATGGGTTAATTTCAAATAAAACTATATAGACGGTTGAAAGGAAAAACTTTCCAAGCGACATAATGTGTGCATTATCCTTTGCACGATATGTTATGTCGCTTAGTAACTTTTCCCCTTTCACCGCCGCGTCGCACAAAGGTCCCAATTCAAATATTAGCTGGCCAAAAAGCTGGTTTTGACAGAGCACGAATATAATTGGTTACCACAATAATTGATAAACAGATAATCAACTAACAAAACTGCATACCCAAAAAAAATCCAAAAAATTCTATCAGATTTGGCAACGTTGTAAACTCAACACTTCTGTAGAGCAACGATGCCGTATGCGATTGAGTATAATTTGTGCAGCGTAATTAGACACACGTAGTTTTCGCCCACTAATTATTTTGAAATATTTTTTTTATGGATTCAACAACTCAAGGTATGATCTTAATAATGTTTTTTTTTTTTTTTTTTATTGTTATTATTCATACGTGATTTGATTGTTTTTATACAAAGCGAATTTTCTCAATATTTTTTTATTAAATAAAAAACTTTCGAAGGTTCGGGGAAAAAAGGTAAACAGAACTAAGTTTTGTACCTTTTTTAAACAAAGCTTAATTATTTGTGCTACTATCAAAGAAAAAAAAACCTGCCACTTGGGTGCACTTTTGAAGATATAATTTTTTTCTTTCAGGTTCCTCACGAGCAATTTCTAAGCGTTCACTTTTTGCAATATGGATTATCCACCGAAAAGACCATTTTTCGTTTAAAAAGTTGTTACCTGTGCAAAAAGAATTACATTAAAACGTTATTTCCTGGCTTTATAGATACTTTAAAAAAATAGTTTGTAATGTCATAAAAAAATATAAAAAAATATTATGAAAATGCCCTTTGGGCGTAAATAAATAAACAAATAATATTGTTTTAAATTTTATATCCTTGTCCTAAATTACAGGTTGCCTAAACCTACATTATTTCGGTAAAACAAAAAAATACACGATTTGGCTTTTTATTTACGTTATTAAAAATCTTGTTTTTCCATTTTATTTCATTTTCCGATATTCAAAATAGTTTTAATTCATGGTATAGATTATAAACTAAGCATACCATTGGTAAAAATTAATGGTTATCAGTTTATTTAGAAGAAAATATTTTTGGCCAGCTAATATTTGAATTGGGACCTTTGTGCGTCGCGCGTCGGCGTCGATAAGAATACATATAATTCTTTTTTTTTAAAATGGGAGTTACATTTATTTTGTACCTTGCTTATGGTGTTCAAGGTATATATTTCATCAAGTGCATTTTCTTTCATTGACAGTTCTAATTGATTATTTATATATTGAGTTGGGATTAGGCGGGATACATCTGGTGTGGACCAAAGAGAGATAATGCGAAAACCACGGAAAACTCATCATGGAGAAGGCGGACTATTGATGGACATCAACAGTCTTCCGATCAACTTGAAGTGTCTATTTTTTTTATGTATTTCCTTCACAATATTTATCATATATATATGATACCACCTCTTGTGATATGAATATATTTAGGTACAGAATACACAATATTCAATTCTATTTCGTAATTTATTTATTTTACGTGTCGTATACAGTGTGCAAAATAAGGGATAAGTTTCAAATGAACGCTTTATTTTTTAAATACATATTTTGAAAGAAATCTATGCAGTATTATGATATTTACTTCTTCATCGCTGACGATGGCGCTAGAGCCCAAATCGAGCCTTCGTCCTCCTTCAACTTCAGCTTCCAACACTGTCTGTCATAATAAAATAATCAAACACTTCGAACAAATTTTTGTTCGAAGTTCACACATATTTGTAATTACTATTTTCAATTCAGCCTAAGTGGCTTGTGCTTGGAAATAGGAATCGAGTCGTGGGGGAGCGGGAATTCGAACCGGCGATCTCTGGACGCTACCACTGGGCCACCGCCCGTTATTATTTTTTACAGGTAGGTACAATATTTTATTTACGATGTCTTAAAAAGATTGAGGTATTTTTTTGATAAAGGAATTTAGTATGTAGTGATCATTGAAAAATTGTTTTAAAAATTACCAATGAAATAATTTGTCATAAATATATTATATCAGTCCTTCCAACACTCATTTTATTGCAGGGAAAAAAATTATTATTAAAAAAATATATTGTGGGTCTAATGTAGTGCGGCAGACTCCGGATTGGAATCTCTAGGTTCGAATCCTGCTCCACTACGACGTGTTTCCTGATTTCTGGCACAGTTATTTTCGACCATTTGAAAGCAGTTCCAAAATTGAAAGATTGGGGTAGGTTATCATGAGAACTCTTTTTTTAAGGGGGGATGTGATGTATTGGTATGGGGGAATAAGGAATACACGACTGTGACAATTATGACGGGTTTTATACTCTGTTTGACTGACTTCGCTCCTCAGAGCTCTAACTCGGAATGTCGGGCACACAGCAGACATACAACATACACACACACGTTCGTACATCTTCTGTCACCCTCACACACAGTCTCTTTCACACACATATCTCACAGGGGAAAACGTGTAAATGTTTTTTTCAAGGACCGTATAAATATGACACGACACCAACTATAAGCGACTGCGGTATTCTATTCAATATTAAATGATGCATTATCTCGATTTGTACCTACGAAAACATCGAATTATTGCAGTAAATTTCCAACCTGGTACTCCGCTTCGCTTATATCAAAATAATAAAAGAAAAACTCAAGTACCATAAAAAATGAAAAAATTACAAAACTTTAAAGATTATGAAACATTTTCCCTTCTCCGCTCACGTCAGAAACAAGAAGCAAAAAATTGTTATAATTTTTACATTGACCAAATCGAATTGGCCATTCACAAAGACCCAAAACAATTATGGTCCTTTGTAAAATCAAAAAAAAATCATAATCAAATTCCTTTAAAAATGTATCTCCATGATGAGAAGAGTGATGACGTGCGGAGCAGTTGTGAGTTATTCTCTACTTTCTTCCAGTCTGTTTTTGTATCTGATAGCATAGATTTACCGTCCGTAGAATGTTGTGACTCCATTGATATTCAATCCATTTCGTTTGATCCCGCGTTAGTCCTGAAATATTTAAATGAACTAGATTCTACCAAAGGACCTGGTCCTGATGGGTTTCCCACAACTTTTGTGAAAGGTTGTGCAAAGCAGCTGGCTCAGCCGTTATCATATCTTTATACCCTTTCAATGAAAGAAGGTAGATTTCCGACTTGCTGGAAGAAATCTTACGTTTCCCCTATTTATAAAAACGGTGATCAACACAACATTGAAAACTACAGGCCTATATCCAAAATCTCTGTTTTTAGTAAGTTAATGGAAAAAATTGTAACTGATCAAATTTCCCCTGCCGTGAAGCATTTCATAGATCCTAACCAACATGGCTTTTTCAAAAAGCGAAATGTGACTACCAATCTCGCTGAGTTTACAGATAAAGTACTAAAAGTAATGGGCAACAGGCATCAGGTTGATGCCCAATATACAGATTTTAGTAAAGCCTTTGACAAGATTAGTCATAAAATCCTAATTCACAAGCTTAAATGTTATGGCATTCACGGAGACCTTTTACGTTGGTTAGAATCGTATATAAAGGATCGCCTGCAATCTGTTACAATACTTAACCACCATTCATCATTTAGAATTTGCCATTCCGGGGTCCCTCAAGGATCTCATTTAGGCCCGTTATTGTTTATCCTTTATATCAATGACATAGGTAAAGTCTTCAAATTCTCAGAGTACAAAATATTTGCAGATGACACTAAAGATTTATAAGAAAATTTCATCTTTTCAAGACTGTTTGGACATGCAAGAAGACCTTGTGAACCTTTCTATTTATTGCTCCAGGAACCAACTTTTATTGAACCCTCTTAAATGTAATATACAATTACCTTCACAAGAACAAAAAACCCAATTATTTATGCATATTCCTTATCAGGCACAGCTTTACCTCGTGTTCATGAAATAAGGGATCTGGGTGTCATCCTAGATTCTAAACTTACTTTTCAAGCACATACTGACAAACTCACTGAGAAGGCATATAAAATGTTGGGATTTGTTATTCGAGTGTCTAAACCCTTCAAAAGTGAACTAACGTTAAAACACTTATATTATAGCTATGTAAGAACACACTTAGAGTTTGCATCCATTATATGGAATTCTCAGTATGTTACTTATATTGACAGACTGGAGAGGGTTCAGAATAAGTTCTTGAAGCATTTAAATTTTAGATGTTCGCTTTCATTTCCAAACTACGACTTATCTGCACGTCATCACAATCTTATGAATCTTTGAAAATAGGAGAACAGTAATAGATATGACATTCTTGTTTAAAATCATTAATAATCAAGTTGATTCTCCGCAATTATTAACAAACATATATTTTAACTGTCCTGCACGTGCCTTACGTAATCATCCAACCTTTCGTTTGCCAATTGTCAGTACGAATTATGGTCAGAACTCATTTCTGCATCGTTCTTGCTCAAACTTCAATAGTTTCTTTAACCATATTGACATAAATAATACTAGCCTATCTATGTTTTAAAAAGAACTCCTAAAAGTGTTCGCTAAGTCCCCAGAAATAATCTTCATAACTTTTACTTATCTTCATAACTTTTTACTAATAAATTGTTTACCCCTTCCTCATTTTTTTAAAATTTTTATAATGAACCCTAAGTTTAGTTTTATATAAATTTTCTCTGTATTAATAACAAACAAAACCCCTTATTATAATTATAAATATGGAAACTTAACTGGTCCACTATAATATGTTTATTATAATTACGTTTACATTGATTGTAAGTACTGTTTGTTTCCGAAATAAATGAAAATATAAAAAAAAAAAAAATAATAAAATAATAATATTAGGTAGTGTTAGGTAGATATAATCTTTTTTTAAAGTTTTTTTGTCTGTCGTTTTTAATTATTACGTTGTTGGTTAATAATTCGGTCACGGATGAGTTTCTTTGCTTGAAGCCTTGAAACCCTTTTGATAACAACTTGATTCCTACTTTTTGGCATTGGCGTACCTAAGATAACACCTATTTTAATTACTGACATTATTTTGAAAAATAACCCGTTTTTTATCTACTAACTGCAATAGGAAATTTATAAGACCAATTAATGAAAACTTAAATATAGTTTTTTTTTAAGAAGTAAGTTTTTTTAATGCACCTTTTAGTTTTGAGAGAATTTATTTATTGGAAATTTAAATATTTTCCAAACGAAAATTCAGAAAATGTAATAATACCGTTATGAATATTGGGTATAATGTAAAAATCATTCTATTTTACAAACTTTTTTAAAGAATATTTTTTAATCATAAGTAGCCACACCATTTTGAAAGGTGTAAAAACCATGAATAAAACTATATAGGAACATGTTAGAACTATTTATAATTATTTTTATTTGATTACGAAGTTAGTGAAGTCCAAAATTTAGTTTTACGCCAGCAACCAGCTACCAGCCATTGATATTTTCTAAAACATTAAGTGATTGTGCTAAATTTTTAACACAACATTTCTTTTATGGTTACATTTGACAAAAATGCACCGTTTTTATCTGAAACTATCGATTTATTAAATTTGTAGCGAGAAAAAGTTTTTGCTTGAAATTCGCGCGGTTAGAATTACCGCCAAAATTAAATCTAATCATAGACAAATGCGATGCAGTGAGTACTGACGTAAAATATTTGTTGTCTTTGACAAAATTTGACAGTTGACAACTGACAGCTGATTGCCGTACCAAAATAAAAATGTCAAATCCTGACCCTAAAGATTCTAAAAAAACTGCCACTCCCGGTGAATGAATCAAGTCTATACGGAGCACTAATGTATTTAGGGTAGTTAACTTCGAACTTTACGCAAAACCAGTAAGTCATGCCTAAATTTGTGTTATTAAATAATATAACCTCTTTTGTGAATCCATCGTACAAAAATACTCAAAACACATGTTTTCTGAATTGAAGCACATGAATTATATTGGTGTATTATACACGATTTAATTTACTTATTTAATATATTTATTTTACTCCTTCTATACTGTTTACTTGAAAAATACTAAGATTAATCAATTAAAGGAATTGATTGATTATACCTTCACTAAAATATCAGATGGTAAAGCCCAGTTTGAATCCTGACATAAACCTAAAAATCCTTATAGATACGGACAAATCGTAGTATTTAATAACTTTAATCCTAGCCTTTTTAAAGTATAAGAACTTAAATACTGTAGAAAACTTTAGAAGCTTCTAATAAGTAAAAAGAAACTGTATTGAACACCTTGGATTTGCACGGACTCGCCTAGATTGCTTCCGATACGCTTACACCGAAACTTCCAGAAAGGATATCCCTTTCTATATACCTATAGCTCACTAGATAGTCTCACTAATATGTACAAACTAACAATATCTGAATGTTTTCACTTGGTATATTAATGTCCGCCTCGTAGCATAGTGGTAGCGCATTTGGCAACCGTGCATGAGGTCGGGGGTTCGATTCCCTTAGGGGGTCAACACAAAATTTCATGTGTGATACTGATCATTTTACCTTCATGTAATAAAATGATCAAGATGCGTTGCACGTGGAGTACCGATGCAGTGCCCTATGCACCATTGGGTGCGGATAAGTAGTAGTAGTATTAATTTATTACCATTCATTTTATGTTTCAGAATATGGCGATAATGACAATAGGAGCAACATGTTTTGGTCTATGTCTAGGATACATTGCATATATGAGATCTAAATACGAATCTATGGGTTATTACTCCGCTGTTACTGAAGATGGGTAAGAAGTATTTGAGAAAAAAAAGTCAAAGTGGGATTGATCAAAATAACTCCCCGATTATTTTAATTATATTGTGTACATAAATGTTATTAATAGTCTAATAAATGTAATGTTATTAAGATTTTAAATGTTTTATTCAGCACAGTTCTAAGAAAACGTCGCCGTTTAGGCAAAAGTCACTAACTCCGGTCCAAATTTAAAAAAATTTAAATCACAAATAGAAATTTTTTTTTTTATGTTTCATTATTTACAAAACCAACTCAGTCGTTACAGAGTATAATAATATAAGATCTGTAACATTAGGTTGCATGATCAATAACAGGTTTTGAGTAGTAACAGTTAAAAGTTATATAATATATACACACATACACAGTGCCTAAAATAATAAGAAAGGATGGAAAAAGGGGGATGAGGAAGAATAGAAGGATGTTTGAAAAGGGGAATTTACAAAAAAGTTAGAAGAAAAGCCCAAAAAAAAAAGAAAAATAGATAATGAAAAGAAATTCTATGGAATCAGAAAAGAAACAAATACAATGTGTAACAACACTCGATGTACAAGTGGGAAACCAGTGAATCTACATACTATTTGGAGTCAATTTTGTAGATTATTTTTTTATTTGACTCATTCGATGTAGTTTTTTATTTGACTCATAGTTTTCGAGAAAATTGATTTAGAAGTTGTTTTTTTTTTTTTAATTTTTGCAAGTTGTTATCAAATATAATTTATTTAGTCAAATTAATAGTATTCATATAGGACACAAAATACTAAACTGCATTTTAATAAGAATTCATGCCATTTTACATATTTCATAAAAGCTTTTATGAAAAGAAAAAGTAGTAGTATTATAGCCGGTTGAACAAAGAAAAGTTAATGTCGGGTCGAGCGTCCTTGAGGTATATTATACGAAAACGGCGCTACATAAATAATCCATAATAATAAAAAACAACATATTATAATCTCTCTGAAAAGAAAAAAAATACATTAAAATGAATTTTTATAACTTCTGGGAATATAATACATGTATGTTTTATAAAATTAAATTTTATTTATTTTTTTACTAAATTCATGTTATGTTAACTATAAAAAATATGTAAATACGTCGGAAAGCCTGCTTCGTAACATAGTGGTAACGCATTTGGCTAACGTGCATGAGATCGCGGGTTCGATTCCCGTAGGGAATCAACCTGAAATATTTATTTTCATGCGATTTTCATATTAATATTTCATGTGTAGTTGGACTGGTTCTGAAGCGTTAGACTGATCATCTTACCTTCACGTAATAAAATGATCAAGATACACTGCACTTGGTGTACCAATGCAGTGCCCTATGCACCATCGGGTGCGGATAAGGAAAGTATTAGTAGTAAGTACATACAAATTGTCTGTTTTGTTATTTATAAATAATATCTACGTAAAATTAATTATAAAAACCTACTCTCCAAGGTTAAACTGTTTTTTTTTTCAGTTCTATCGTAACATTATTTTATTTTTATTAATTTATTATAGGTAACCCTTAATTAAATTGATAGGTAGTTCGGTAAGTACTAAAATTAGTACCTACATAAGTACCTACTGAAGTTTAAAAAATATTTTTCGGTAATTAAAAAAAGGATCAAATACGTACACGGCACTTAATACTGCACCGTTTCTTTTGTATAACTTTTCTAAATATTTATTTTACTAGCAAAAATCATCAACGTCTTGCAACCTTAATCCATATCTTCTGCGCTCAAGTAAAAATTTACGAATCCACTCAAATTGATGCGTTAGTAAAAAAAGTCGCACACGCCGTTGAGCTGACATAATTTTTGGTAGACTTTTGGTCTAAGTGCGCTCTTCCCGCCTATTTTCAAGTACAGCACAAGTACAAGTAACACCTACCAATTACTTACGATTTATTTTTGGAAATTGGTCTGTTTTCTCCGGGAATAAAGGTACATTATATTTATTATTTCAAAATGACTAAGTTTAATTTCGTGCCGGACAGATAGCTAGCGCGGTTTTAGCTATATTTTAATTAAAATCAACTGACAACAACTGTCGATCATTCGGAAAATGATAAAAATACGAGTTCCTCGACCTGTCAAATCAGTTCACAGTTCACATAACCTTTTCTCTTTTAATTTACTGTAATTCGGCGAAATATTCATTGAAAGTGTACAAACCTTTAATTAGCTTTATTATTTCCACGATAACATCAAAATATTCTAATAAAATATCGTAAAAAATGCGTTTTTTAGCACTGTCATCTCTATGAGCGTTCGTTTCCAGTTAATTTTGTTTATTTTTGTGATCATTGATTCGAGGAAGTGACGTTAATAATCCCGAAAGTGGCTTATTTTGTACACGTTTGTCGCAAAATTTTGCCATAATTTATTAAAATACCGTTTACATCTGGTATTAAGAAAGGCATAAGGTTGGTATTTAATTTTTCTGTTCAAATTTGTAACATATTATTTATCAAAGTAGAAGCCCCCCCTCTTTCACTTTAAACGCCTTGAATTTACTGTTTTATGTAGTTACTTTTCCAGTTCAAAGTTCGTCGATCTTTAAATCTCTACACTGTTTTTATTTGATTGTGATAAAAATAATCTTAAAATTTATTTAATTCATTCATTCACCCCATATTCCTTTCTTTGAAGCATATGGATTCCACGAACTGTCTTCAAGATAAGTTGCCAACTCCCGTGCGTCTTCCCAAATCAGATTAACTGTCCATATAATATTATTTGTGTTTTAAGACTACCAAATTTGCATGTTTACCTTCTAAATAAAAATAACCCACGTACAGGGGTTGACTGAGAAGATAAAACACCATCTCTATACTCTTTTTTTAAATTCATAATAGTCAAAATATTAATGTACCTAACATTCTCCCACCTGAACCATAAAAGAGGCACTTTTTGATGTTTTATAATCAAGAGGGTACGCAGAAACATCCCTAGGTGTATTTTTATGAATTCAAGATAAATTTTGCAATGTTTTATGGAAAAATTTTTTATTTCACTACATTTAAATCTCATTGATAGATCGACGCAAGCAAAAAAATATCTGTCCAACAACATTAAAAAGGGAAAATGTTAATTTTCTACTTGTGTAGTGACGATATTTGTAAAATATTATTTTAAGACCATTTAAAAATAAACTGTAATTTGCTTATAGCAATTTTCTTGAATTTAAGTTAAAATACTGCCACAGTACGGCACAAACTCCTCACACATACACATAAAACTATACTCATACATCAGCCCTGAAGATAGACACTGCAATGTGCTCCGAAACGTCGGACAAAACTCACAAACCCGGCATAATAACCCAGAAAAACATAATCTGTACTCTTTTTTTATTATTATTCTACAACCTCCTTGGAATAAACTTTTTCTCTTTTCCTAGGTGAGATGGCATCCTGAGTAGACATGTCAGACGGGGATCCGTCCCTGGAGGACAGCAGCCCCGTGGGGGCGGAGGGGGTGGCTTTCCTGCCGCCCACGCCCTCCAGCACCATGCTGGGCAGCCCCCTGAGGCTGCGGCCTAAGGGGGCTCTGGAGAGCGCGCTGCTCATCAGCGAGGCCAGGGGCACCGTGACCTACAAGGCCATGAAGAGCGACTATACTCAGGTATATTACACTGCATGTGCATCTGTGAAGCTCAGCAGACGACCCATGTCATCTGTGTTTTCCCATGTATCTGGCAAACTGTACCATGGACCATGGCAGGCGGTGCAAACTCACGAAGATATTTATAGTATAAATGTATTGTTATTTCGTATTGTATTTGTACTAATATAATTTACATTTTGAGTGATTCATGTTTTGATATTTTTTATAAGCACATCAAAATTACTGTTCTAAAAATAAATATATTTTTCTAATGTCATAATCTAAATATCCAAAATTTCATAACTGTTCCTTATAAATAAATATCAATAACACAATTCTGAATATATTCAAATATATATTAGCCTACTAATAGTTAATTAGACTGAATGCTGTTGAAATGCGATCTCTCAGGCGAATGTGTGGTAAGACTATGTATGATAGGTGTACAAATGTCGAAATTAGAGCAGGGTGCAAGGCTGAGATAAGCATTATCGACAAAATTAAGAAAGGGCTTTTACAATGGTTTGGTCATGTGGAGTGAATGAGTGATGAAAGAACGGCTAAAAGAAGTTTAAATGCAAGTGTGCCTGGATGTAGAAGCCGTGGAAGGCCGAGAAAGACACGGCATGACCAAGCACGTCAAGTACTTGAAAGTGGTCATGTGAAAAGTCGGAATAATCAGCGTATGTGCATGAAAAGATGTATGAATGTAGAGGAAGCAAAGGAAGTCTGTCAGGACAGAGTGGTATGGCATTCTATCCTCTCTGCCTACCCCTACGGAGAAATGGCGTGATGGTTAGTTAGTTTAGTTAGTTAAGTGACTGCGATCACTTACATATTTTCATCACAGTTGTGACGCGTATGTGACAGTAATCGGTAAATTATGAAAAACATTTGATCGATTACTGTCATACAAAGATAAATAGACAGAGGCATGTTAAGTTAACTAGACAAGCTATTTCAAAGAGAACTGTCAAAATTTTATGATCCATTTGTATTTTGCAGTGAAACAAAGACAACTATATCTATCTTCCACTATCTTATACATTTTAATCATTCTGTTTCCCTCTACCAAGTTGAAATTGAGACAATTGTCTAAATCTGGACATGACAAGGGACGGAAGATAGCTTATCTATGAAAATGAATATAACTGTTAATAGATTTATAAAAATCCTCACATCTCTTTTTTGATGATGTTTTACTGATAAAACCTAATTTATCAACCACATTACATAAATACGTAGGCAATAATAACATATGGTCACTATTGTGAACATTATATTTTTTCCAATGATTTTTATTTTACATAGATGGGTATTAGATTCCGTTCCTTGTCATGTCCTAGTCCTAGAAAGATTGAATCAATTGACTCGATCTCAACTTGTTAGAAAGAACAGAATGATTAAAATGTATTAGATAGTGGAAGATAGATATAGTTTGTCTTTTTTTCACTGGAAAATATAAATGGAGCATAAAATGTTGACAGCTCTCTTTGAAATAGCTTGTCTAGTGTTAATTATGATTAAATAAAACGATGTTATGTGTTACTATTGGTTTATTCTATAGAAATAGAATTTACCTACACTACCTGGTTTCGGGAGTAACGTTCTCCCATCGACTGGTGAAAAGACACTAAATTAGAATACAGATCTTATATACAGAAAAAAATTAATTGCAATACTTAAGAATCTAGACACAAGGGTAACATAAATATTGATACATGGAAGTAATAGAAAAAAACATCTTGAAACAGTGGTGATGGACATGTCTATGATTTTGATTAACAGGTCTATGATTTTTTCACCCAAAATATAATAAATTTTTGTTTTTCTTAGAGAAAAAGTCTTATAGAAGAATGTGTATGTTTTTAATGGATATAATATAAACATGAAATCATCCAAGTCTATTAAAACTGATATTATTTTCAGGATTTACGCGAACAATAGACCTAGCTGTATTAATTATTCTATTAAAAAGTATCAAGTGAGAGTTACTTCTGCCTTTTCCTATTTTACGAGTTGTTTACTCCAATATCTCGCTCCAACTATCTCTAATAATTACATTACTTGTGTATGAATTTTGGCAAACTTCCAATATAACGTTTAGCAGAGTAAATAACTAACTGCCACATGCTAATATTTGGTTGACTTACATAAATAAATTAACATTTTGTTGAGATGTAATAGGTAATAGGTAATAGGTTATATCGTTGCTGTACTACAACAAAAAAATATTTTATTTTTAATGGTAAAATTTTCAACCATTATATTTTAGTAAAAGTAATAATTATATTAGTGTTGGGTCGAATCCAGAATTTCCTGGAATCCGAATCTCAAATCCGAATCTCGAATCCTAAGAGAAAATATCCATCGGCTACAAAGTATTTTTTTTATAAATATTATGTACAAAAAAATATCAAAAATTAAACCTAAATTGAATAAAAAAAAAAATGCTTCAAATTGATAACCCATTTTAGTTACAAATTTTAAAAAGGTTTAAAATTATATCATAGTAAGGATCCGGGTTCGATTCCGGATGAGAGCACAAAAATTGAAAAAATATTTGTGATGTTGTTTCCCTCTGTTGAGGCTATAATTAACGCTTTACATGCAATTGTTCATCGTTCATCTCTTTTTCAAGACTTTTCATAAGAAAACTTTGCCAATAACGCTTGTCTCAGCTTTGCATTCTGCTCTAATTTCGACATTAGAGCACCTATCATCTATCATACACAGTTTTTTTCACACATTCGCCTGAGAGATTCAAAAGAATTCAGTCTACTCCTTGTCTTAGGACATGGCACGACCGAGTACAACAAATACTTGAAAGTGACCATATGAAAAGTGGGAATAATAGGCGGCGTGCGTAAGAAGATGTCTGAATGTAGAGAAAGCAATGGAAGTGTGCCAGGACAGTTGGCATGGGGCTCTATCTTCTCTACCCACCCCTTTGGGGAAATGGTGTGATAGTAAGTTATGTGTATAATAATAATAATAGTATAAATTTATTAAATAAACAAAATAAATATATGCAGAATAATTTGATTTATATTTTTTT
>JAGVSP010003921.1:0-40349 GCA_022494985.1 Micrasema minimum
TATCTCTCTTCTACTCGTTAATTGTTATAGCACATTTTTTTTTTTTTTTTTTTTTTTTTAAATAAAAAGAAATCTATGCAATCTTATGATATTTGCACATATTTCAATTTGTAAATACTATTTTCAATAAAGCCTAAGCGTCTTGTGCTTGAAAATAGGAATCGAGTCGTGTCGAAGTGGGGATTCGAACCGACGATCTCTGGACTCAGAGACCGCGACGCTACCCACTGGGCCACCACCCGTTCAGGTTTCATTTAATTAATTTGTACAATTTAAGTAAACAAATATTTGAATTAACGAGTGCAGAAAAATGTTAATTTATGGAAAAAAATATTATTTTCAATTAACTCCTGCTTTGTATTATACGAAACAATGATAATTCAGTAATAATAATTCAATTCAATTAATAAAAGTATGCTATTTTTCATCAATGTTTTCTTATGACGTTATCACGTAAAATTATCGTCCGAAAACCGACTTTACAGACAACCAAAAGTTTTTATGTCAATACGGACTACAATAATTGTATTTATTTCAATGCAAAATACAGTATGCAAGTCAGGAAAGACAGTCTATAAAATATACGAATCTCATGTGTTGGATTTTATTTCTGTACGTAGTTAAATTGGTAAGATCGATAATATACACTTTTTGGTAAAAATAATTTTTCTTTATTTTTCTATCTAACCATGGGTTCTTGTGTTTATAATCAGGACAGGCCTTGTTCGTCCCGCGCCGTGGAACGTCTCCAAGGAGCGCAATTAATCATTCCCGGGTACAAGTAATAGGTGTTTGATTGTTTGGGGGATAATAAATAAAAAGCTCTTGACTTGAATGTCGGAATTTAGGCTATAATTAAATTTACGCCCAAGTATTTAATCATAGCGAAATTCTTAATGGACTGAAAACTTAGTATCATGCGTGTTAAGCTATGGTTTCTGAGAAAACGGTGCGGTGCCTTTACATTACAGACGTATTTAGCGAGAGTGGCGGCAAGAAAGTTTGACGTTTTCTTTAAAAATAGAGCTGCGCAGTCAGATTTGTATGCTTGGTCAAATTTTTTTATGACGTCACCCTCGCCTCAAAAAATACGGCCGTAATTCATAATGTAACAATACCGCTCCCTTAAAAACCATAGCTTTGGGTTCTTATGAAAAAAATCCAATTTGTAAAATCAATCTAAGGAATTTCTGATCGACTGATCAACGACCTCATTCATGGTAGCCCGATGCGTTAACCACTATACCACGAGGCGTACACCTAGAACCCTTAAATTCAATATTCTCTCTATAATTACTTGCATTAACCGTCTAGCAGAGATTTTTGAATTTTATTCCGAGTTACTTTTTATTATTTTTCTAATTTCCTCATCACTGATATGAATTTACCAGTAAAAAAACATAAATATAAAAAAATTATATGGAAAAATATTTGGCTAGTTAAAAATACAGTCAATGATTTCCTGAGTTATTATGGCATGTTTGTGGACACAGCAATGAGCTCCAATACTTGGCAATTCAAAGCTTAATTCAAAGACAATAACTCAGAAAAGCATTATCTGTTTTCTGAAGGCTATTGGAAACTACGAACTTTGAGTTAAAAATATCAATAAAATAAAAATAGCCGTATACCTACTACTACAACTACTACTTCTCCCTTGTCTGCATCCAATAGTGCATAGGGCACTACATTGGATCACCAAGTGCAGTTAATCTTGATAATTTGTTACATGAATACCTACGTTTATGTAAATAAGATTTTAAAATATTTTTAAATATATGTAAAAAATTAATGTAGCCCAAAATAATAATATTGCCCTAATATAAATAAGTACAAAAGTCAGGGGGGTGTAGAATCCATTTTATGTACATGTCTGTTAAAGAAAGGTATCCTATCTATTGCTGCACAAACCCTTCCTTCGTCAATGTCTCCCTGAGGTCGGGGTAAGTGGTCTGGACCGCATATCTTCCCGTGGTGGGGTTGGAGGTTGGAGGTTGGACCACCAGTGGCGCTATTCTGTATATCCGCTATCGTAATCGGTATTCTGCCAGGTTTTATCGAATGACTGGGAATTTTTTTATCGAGCTACAACGCAAACGCGATATTTTTTATCGTGGTTAAATAATATCAATTCAAGTTCAAACTTGTTGAGCAAATTATCACCTCATCAAAAAAGAGGACTTTTATCGGAACGTTAAAAAAAACTGCCTACCTTTGGAATGTAAAACCTTAAATATATTGATTTGAGTTCAGATCTGCTACAGAATTGATGTTGGCGAGTGCGGCATTATAAAAATTATACTATTCTTAATACATTCTCTTATTTGCACCCAATGGTGCATAGGGCACTGCATTATAAAATTATGTGCAGAGCATCCCAAACATTTTATTAAATGACAGTAAAATGATCGGTCTAACGCTTTAATGCCAGTTCAAGGTATCACACATGAAATATTAATATGAAAACCACATGTGAATGAATATTACATGTTGACTTCATATGGGAAATTGAACTGGCGACCTTATGCACGGTTCCAAAACGTCTTAATTTCTACGACATTAAGCAAATAAAAATATGTAATAAGATTGTTAATTTATCAACCTATCAATTGAAATTGGATACATAATATATGGCTGGCTATGGGTGGCTAAGAGATTTTATCGTAAGTCTATCCATAGATAGTAATATAGAACGGGGGTAGAAGCAACCAGGCTGGGGGTATTACCGACCGGGGGATGTGACAAGTCACCGACCACCACGTCGAATGTCTTCACTTCTCACACGAAAATTTATTTCCTTTTCCCCCATTTCGTTTTCTAGTAATTCACTGGATGTGTTTTTTTTAAGAGGTAAAATAGTTTGTAGAAAAAAAAGGTTCTGTTAAAAATTAACATCTTGACCCATGGCTATTTACTTTTCAAGAATCATTTGATGAATTAATTGAAAAAACAAAGAAAGCCGGTAAATTTTATTTACGTACTCGTCAAAACGTTATGTATCATAGCTACTGTATGTTACCATTAAGTCTTAAAGGACCATAATATTTTTATCATGAAACCAGGGAAGATGTGAGTTTTCATATGGCTTACTTGATACTGAGATTTGCTAAGATATTTCTCTGCATTATATGGATTCCAATATCGAGAAACTGGAAGCTAATTGATGAATGTCTAGTACCGGCGGTTTCCACTAGATATCCCGTTGAAGCATTGGACAATAATATATTGGATTCAGAAACAAGAGAAATGCTTTGTGAGCTTCATCTAATTAGAACTGAATTTCTACCTTAATATTAAACAAAACCGCATTTTACTAACAAACCGATTATATTAAATTCGAATGTAATGAATAAAAATACAATTTATTTATATTTAACTCTTGAGTTAAAAAATTTGGCCTATCTAACGTTGCATAATATAATCTTGTATCTATTCTATATCAGTTGTAAAAAAAAAGAGTTTTAATCATCGGCAAACAATACTTTTTAGATGGTTTTAATACTATGTCGGCCTCAACTGTGATAACAAATTAGACTTTTCTGAATTTTAGGATTTTTTGAGTTTTATCTTATAATATATATTAATAATAAAAAAGTTATCGTTTACAGAAACGGATATATATTATTAAAATAGAATATATCCACTTTCAACACAATAATTATAAGGTTTGGATAAAAAATTATGTAAAAACTACTGTACGCATGTTCTTCGCGTTCTTCAGACTATAATAATACGTCGTGGGTAATCAGAAAATGGTTTTTCATTCTTTTTAATAGTGAATTATATTTACCAACGTGCAATTATTATTAAATTTATTACAATTGTCTATTTTGTGCAGATTTTAATTAGAAAACCGTGTTTCGATCTCAATTTATCTTTTATTTAAGTACTTTACTAAAAAATTCCACCCCTTTTTTAAATTGGGTTTATACTTGTTGGTCAATACAAGATGATAAGAATTACACACAACCTTTTGGACCCGTGTTTACTCAATTAGGGATACAGTGTCTCACATGGAATTTTAAATTTATATCCAAGATAAGCCTTTATCTACAACGAAATTGTTAAAAGGGTAAATATGGAGCAAACGTAGAACTAAAAAGGTTGGCTGGGTATTTTAACGTTAAGTTAAATTAGCCGAGTTCGTGTATCTTTTATAAATATTTCAAAAAATTTAACAACCATTACAAATTTATTTAAATTAGACTTGATTTTTTCTCCCTTTAGAAAATAAATAAAAACAAGGAAAAACTCGTTGTTCCGAATCTTTTAGAAAAAGACGAGAGAAATTTTATACGACCTCAATATTAAACACAAACAAAAATAAATATTGGAAAATTCGAAAATTTCAACAAGTTCCGATCAGTATTCATTCTCTAAGCGAGTAAAAAAATCTGATCACAAAAAGGGTTCCTTTCCTACGTTGTCATGTCAATAAATGACAAACTGGGGGCTAAGCCATTTAGAAGAAAGGGACATTTAAAGAGGCCCGAGACACTGAGAGACTTGATTATTTGATGGGGGAGTTTTACAGCCCTTTACGCAGGCGTTCTGATCCCCCCTCCCCCACAGGTGCCTCCTCCCTGACCTACTTCAGCCTGGGAAAATCGAGAAAAACGTACAGTTTAACCTACATACAAATAAAATACATCATAAAAATTCCCGACCTATTCGCTTGGTGGAAATTCTTCTGTATGCAAAGCGCCATTGTTTTTACGGGTTCGTTATTTTTATCCGCGTACTATGTTCACAAGAATTGAAAATTCAACAAAAAAAAACTGTACATAGCTCGTGGAAGATGAAGACTTACTGAGAGTTGTACATCTGCTAAGACAATCCAGAGAGTGATAAAGTAAGGCCCTAAAATTTCGCAGCGTTATAAACAAACACTAAATAATTATTACGATTACTTTTTTCTCAAAATTGTACTGCTAAAAAGTTAGACGAGTGCGAAGAAAACCATAAAATCTGAAAGAAAGTTTAATTTTGCTTGTGAAATATATTTCCTTGAAATATTTCCTTCGGAATTCAGGATTGAGAGCCTTAATCGTTCTATCCGAATAGCAGACATTGCTTAAATATGACCTACCTGCTGGAATCGTACGTTCCGTATTTGCGGTACAATTTATCCAGCGCACTATTGTTGGTTGTGTGTTCATATGTTTTGGATTACGAAAACTGCAGTGTATGGACGTGCATGTTAGTGGTTAAGCATGATAAACTGACTCATTGTGGCTAGATTAGTTTGTTAAAACACGTTTAATCTTTCTCGGTATAATAGCTGATTCTGTTTTATGATAAACATACATTTTGATTGCTGCAACAATCAAACGAAATTTATTATCTTTGTTTTTGATCAATTACACAAAAAATGCAAATTTGAATTCTACCTTTAAAATATCTACTTACCTCTAGATTTCTTACAGATTGGAGTTTGTTAAGGTCATTTGCTTTTCCAACATTTGAGGCAACTAACGTCTGTGCCTGCCTAGAATTAACAATTACTGTTAGTCTTCGATAGCGTACCGGAAGAGGATGTTGGTTTACATTGGGCATGTTGCCAGGAAAGACAGGGAAAGTCTTGGAAAGCTGATAATAACACGAAGAGCTTAGGGGAAGCGAGCAAGAAGGCAATTTTCTGTCAGCAGAAAGACAAAATAAGGGAGTTAACAGGTTCCATTTTAACGCTGCATTGGAGGGAAATAAAGACGAATTGTGCAATAAATTTAAACGTTATTTTCTGGAAATTACTGCAACGAGCTTTAAAGAAAATTAAAGAGAAGAAAATTAAATTCAATCTTCTATAATTAAAATAAAAGCTGTTAATTTAACGTTTAAAATTTTTATAAATATGGAAATAAGAAATTAGTGTGGTTAAATTGATTGAAACTTATGTACTTACTTAAAATTATTTCAAATACGAGATTCTTTTTGAAGCAAAATTAAATAAAATCCAGTCATGTCTGACTTAATGAGACATGGTTTTCCGACTTGTTGAATAAACTCTCATAAAAAACATTGCTTCTCTTCGGGAATTATTCGAATGAATTCGGCTACAGCCTTATAATGTTAACTGCCTTGTATAAGACGTAACATCATTTTCATTACATGTACCCATACAGAAAACCTTGTTCGTTGTAAATTACTTTAATAGAGTACGTGAAATCTTTTAATAAATAAACCTTATTTAAATGTATATCTCTAATAAGAAAATTACTACCCGTAATGATTGTTAAGAGTATTTAGAGTAATAAGGTCAATCACTAAAGATATGGTATATTTGTACAGACAATTAAAAATAATTATTTTTACTAATTACATAATATCCAAGTTATCTACCAAAAGAGGATATTATTTATTTTTATCTGTTTCTAATTCTTAACTGTGCAAATTATATTATAATTTAAAAAAATTTAATAATGTATGAAAGAAACGTTATGCCTACAATAATAAATCAATACGCATAGCTACAAAGCGGTCAAAATGTCAGCGATGATTGCATTTTCTGAATTCCAATAATAATTAATTAGTAGTTGGTATTCTGGAAAATTCCATTAGACATTATTAACATTGCGTTACAGCGTTTGGTATTGCCGAATCAAAATAATATGGTGTGTCGTTACAGAAACGGCTGTAATAATTATTATATATATGGTGTATATTCCAGCAGTTGGCTGGGAACAGTTCCCGTTTCATAGAAATGTCCCCATAATTACATATATTGTGGGGAATTCAGATAATAGACTGCTCTGTATAGCATAATATGGACTGCTCGGTATAGAATTTGAAACAGAATCATTTGTGGTTCCAAATATGAGATTTTGAATGAATAAACGAAAAATATTTTTTGAATTAAATGAAAACTTTTATTAAGCCTTTCAGAACTTCTATATTATTATTCTTTAAGGTATTTCATATCATTAAGTTTAGTGTCTCTTCCCATAACAAATTTTATGGGTAGAAGTGGTCAATAAATAACTTTTAAAATAATATACGGCGGCCTCCGGAGAGTAATGGCTAAGACGCTAGACTCACGATACGGAGGTTCCGGGTTCAATTTCCGGTGAGAACACATAAACAAAAAGTGATTTATCTCAAGCCTAGGTGTTTGTGACATTGTTCCCCTCTGAAATTGGGCCTCCTGGCCAGTTGAAGTGGTTAAAAAAAAAAAATTGCAAATTAAAATATACTTCGGATCCGTTATCCTAGCCTTTTTTGACTAAAAAATAAAATGGAAGTACTAAGTCATACAAACATATTATTGCTCTCAGTTTATGTAATAGTAGATACAAGACATGAATGTGATTGAAAATCATCTTACAAACTGTAATACGTAATGAACATAAATTGAATATCAATACATTCTGTAATATTAATGACGACTGATTATTATATGCTCACTAGTGCTATCCAACTGTTTTGGGAATCAATATACTAATTAAATGCCTACAAAATTTTCATGGGTACATTTAGATGAGTAGATGAGTAGATACATTGTATTAATTAAATTTATGCTCTTTTTTGTTTTGATAAAAACTCTTACCAGGTACATACGTACTTACAGATTACGCTTTTCTGGGTTGTTGTGCCGTGTTTGTAAGCTTTGTGTTGCCAACGTCTCGGTGCGCATTGCAGTGTCCATCTTCAGGACAAATGTGTGAATATAATCATATGTGTAATTAAAGTGTGAGTTTGTACCGTGTCGCAGTCGGGCTTTGGAAGCACTGGATACCATAAGGCTCGTAGTCGTAACCTATCATCCCTGTTAATGTTAATAGGATGCTTGTATATTTCTAAAAATAATAACTCAAAACAACATTATCTGTATTCTGAAGGCCGTAAAAATTTACGAAATTTGGGGGCACACTTAGTTTTTTTTAGTACAAAATGCCCGGCGCATTTAGTGGTCTGGCGCAGAATCGTAAGACTGATCGTCTGGCCATCATGTAGCAAATGATTAAGATTTAGTGCACTTGGTGACGCAATGCTGTGCTTTATGCACCATTGGGTTCTGATAAGGGAGAGTAGTAGTGGTAGTTCAAAAGTAATGTATTTGGCTATAACAATAGATTTTTTTTTCAATTGTGGTAATTAACTGCTGCGTGAAAAAATATTTAAAAAACTGTAAAACTAATAGCAGTGAAAGCCCCACCCTTTCCCTAGACTGTTTTAAAGACTATTGAGTCTTTTTTCAGTCCAGCACAACTCTACTGATTTTTTAAAGCTAATCCGCAAAATTCAATATATTCAGTTTTAACTGGAAAAAGCGGAGGAAAAGAAGGTTAAATACGCGACCAAATGTTTTCATTGCCCCTATCACTGTCTCGGCTCTAAGATTGTCACATTCACCCCAACCTGCTAAAGAAGCTGGCCCAAATTTACAGTGATAAAGATATTAGTAATTCTACCCCTTTTTTAGAAATTAGTTACAACCACCTCCCGCCCAACCGCAGCCTCGCCCGCCCCCCGTCAACCACGCCCAGAGAAGTCGCGGCAGCAACTCGGCCGAGTTCAAACCACAACATACAATATTCAACCAGTCATCCTATCTGGCGGACTTCTGAAACTAATAAGCAAAAATAGCGGAAATATAGTTTGCAAAACAAAAAATATTTAATGATGAAAACTATATTCAGTGACTTATTGGTACCGGGGGAGCCAGTTATTGAAATGTAACTCAGAGTTTTAATTAGCTCTACTGGTCCAGGCTAACTATTCTCGCTAGGAAAAAGTTTTACGTAGACAAGTGCATAGTGGAAATAATATCAATACTCAATACTGCTACGAGTGTACAGCCCCGCTAATTAGTTCTCTCTTGTTCCTTCAGTATATTGAAAACGGCCACCCTGTACAAGTGTAGAGATACACCAAAAATAGGGTTTCCGATAGTTGTTACCATAACACAAAAAAATCCGATCTTTCCTCAACCAAAATAAAATCTTGTAGATAAATATTCACACCCTTTTGCCACTGGTTCCCTTTTTTTCCATCTGGTTTTTTAGGAGTCCTGTTGAGTTTGGAGAATCCGAGCTGGATATTACGAGTTAGAGTGCGACTCACTTTTAATATGAGAAAAGTCGTAATAGCGAAATGGTTTTAGCGTCCACCATCGCCTGCTGTATAGGACTTTAAATTGTTCTTTGAAAACTTCAGCGGTTATATTAAACGAGCTTTTTTCAATATTAACTTTGAGATCTTCCTTTGCGGTACCGGGCGAAAAGTCTTTATTAAAATCTACTTGTTACTTATTAAATTAATATATTAAAAATTTACTTATGAGGGCTTTTAAGAAAATGCCCGATAAAATATAATACTCTGGGTAAAATGTAGATATTAAATAGTGTTGAATCGACCTTTTTTGGTAGAACCTATTCTATGAAAATTTTTAAAATGTTATATTCTTGCTTCCATTGGTTTTTGTGGTAAATTATCAAGGAAAAATCAAATACTACACAAGAAAAATAGTGACAAAACCAACATAAGAATACAATGTGTATATTGTATTATCTAAGCAAATGTATGGACTCAATTTCAATATCTAATGAGTAAGAATAAGTCTTATTTTCATTTAAAACGATGAAGAAATATGTTAAAACAGGAATATTTCCAATAGTTAATTTGAAAAAAAAAGAGATGAAACGTATTCCTATGAATCATTTAAACTGTATTAAAACGCGATTCTTTGAATTTACTTATTATTTTATGCGAATGTTCATAAGGTACAGAATTTAAAGACTAAAATAAAAAACTTCTAAATTAAAAATAATAATATCAAACTTGTTTATCGCCGAACGCTTACCTACCATTATTTTTTTTCTTTAATCTTAACTCCCTGGATAAATCGGATAAAAAATATAAAAAATAATTCACCTAAAACTGACTTATTATAGAAGATCCTTTGTTAAAATGAAAATAATAAACAACGCTTCTTATTAGAGAGAAAAGGTGGAGAGCGAATCATTTAAATTCCGCAAAACATAAGACACAATTACGTTGAAATGTTAATTAGACGTTGGTATGTCCATACTACCCCTATATGAATATACTATAGTACAATGAAGTACATGTTTCATGGTTACAAGCATCCCTTCGTACATACGTGTAAACTTATGGCAAGTTTAGTACATCGTTTCACTCCTTAAAAAATCATTGAGATGTTTCGTTATTGTAATTATAAAATGTTTTTATAAGCATGTAAAAGTTATTGAAAAAATCTTATGGTAACTACGGTGGCAAAAAAAGGGATTTTCTCGTCTGATAAGTTTAATTGCTATTACAATTTGACATCTCAACAGAGACGAGAAACTTGGAAGGGAATATGGATATCTAGGCGTTTACAGGGCTAATGACCCTGTCATTGGCTGGGTTAAGTGGCCACTTGATGTATTACAACATTCCCCATTTCACGTAGTTTTTTATATCAATATCTGCCAATATACAATAAAATGGCGCGACGCTTCACATGTGAACACTCTCTGTCATCCATTAAGAAAATTGCTGAGCATTTTAGCAGAAACCTTTATGATTGCAAGTGAGATTCTTACCGAATTATATCACCTACTGGGAAACGCCTTTGCTAAACGAAATTGCTATTTCTTAATGCGCACTACTAGATAAAATAACGTTACTTAAAAACAGAGAAAATGTATATTTTCGTTACCAATAACTAAAGAAATTGAATATTAAAAAAAAGTACTTATGTAAATTAAAAGTACCTATCTTTTAGTCTTAAAATGTTTGATAAAGCTGTCGTGTTTATTAGAATGTTTTCTTAGAATCAGAAATCATCCCTCAACCTCCGATGGGTAAATTTCCCAAGCACCAATGAAACGTAAACTAAAGGAGTTCCTTCCACGCGGGTGACTTGCCTTAAAGCGTACCCTATTATTAAAAGAAACGATACGGTTTACGCTTTATTGTCTACGGCTACGGTCTACGTCTACGTTCTACGCTACGGGGCGGCAGTCAAGCGCGAGGGATTAAAATTTTCCGTCGTGTAAAACATTAACAAATTAACCCTGTTCCGTGATTACGGTGGTACGCTGTTCAATAATAGTAGTAAGTGTATCATACAAGACTGCTTAGATAGGCAATTACGAATTCGGCAAAACTATTAATCGAATTAGCTGTTATGGGTTTCTTAAAATTTAAAAAATAGTACCTAAAATTTTCAAAACAACAAGAAATTATGAAATAACTGTTAATATTTAGCTAGATCACAAAACATGCTTTATTTAAAAAAATAAATCAACCCCTCTGCTCAGTACTGTAAACAGTCAATATGAGGCAAAATTTTTTAAAATTTAGGTTTGAATGGGAATTTTCTATTTATTTTAAAAATCGAATTTTACTCTCCCCTGATTTTGAATTTTAGGACGAAATTGCTTTTAATTATGTAACCGATATTTTTTCGCTGTTCTCCTTATACTGACGACTAATATGAATTAATTTTAACATAAGAAAATTAATACTAAAACCACAGTTTAATGGAATGTACATATAATAGTTTTATGAGATATTTAAAATGGTGATTAAGTATAAAATACCGTTTTATAAAATGTTTGAATAGCTGGTGGGTTATGTGGCATCCCTAACAAGATTGTCTTATTTTAAAAATATTATACGTAGCAAATTTGCGAAAGATTTGTTTTGGAATAACTTTTTCGCCCTTCAGCGAAACGATTTTGTCGAGATATATGCAAGCAATATTGAGCAGCGAGCACATGTCGCATTCTGTAAGAGGCAATCTGCTGCATTAAATATAACGAAACGTAAACGGTGGATGGCGGGTGGTGGATGGGAAATTTTATGATCTTTCTCAGCAAGCGATTTTTTAGGAATTCGTCGGGTTATTTCACTAGAAACACGTGTCGTGTTACTACAAATTTATCCATCTAGTTAAACGATCATAAATACTTCAATATTTTTAAACCCACTTGACGGTTTTTTTTTTTTTTTTTTATATATTATAAGAAAAAGTGCAAGAGACTGTTTAGATATGTTTACTTTTTATTTTGACTGAACGTTTTTAAACCTATTATTTATATAAACTTATACATTTTTAACAGTAAACGTATAGAAAAACAATAATGTGGGATAACTATGAACTTAAATCGTGCAATAATGCAAATAAAATTATTTCTATTCTAAGGGTTTGGTTGGAAGATAGAACTTTTTTATATTGATGTACCATAATTTTTATATATATTGATTCACCATTGCATTATCTCTATTCCTTTTATGTATATTTTGTGAACTTTTTTATTTTTGTTGTATTTCTATGATAAATTTTTATTTTTTGCTAATGGCTCCTGATGACAAACGGCGAAATTGCGGTTTATCGGGACGGCATTATTTTTGTTTTTCTAATGTTATGTTTTTATTTTCTTAATAAAGAACACTAAAAAAAAAAAAAAAAAAAAACTTGGACTGGCGATTATCAAGATTCACAGCACTTGGTGTACTAATGCAGTGCGCTATGCACCATTGAGTGCAGGTAAGGGAAAGCATCTAATAGTACATAGGTTACTTACTCTTTTTTACAATAGTCTTTCTATTTCGGTATACAGCATCTAAGACAACATAATGACATTTTGTCATAATGTATTTAAATAATTATTTTCCATTTCCCGGGTGATTCGGCACTTTGATTTGAATCTAACTTCACGAACAGTTTATTTTGGTTTTCCGAAAATCGAGAGAATTGTTAATGATCCTAAGTAATTATCCCCCCAGGTAATAAATAAGTAATTGAGGTTATTTTCCTCGTTCTGTGTTAGTAGGCAGGTGGTTCCGTTTGTGTTTAATTTATGAAGATGTTAGTATCTATCTCACTGCCCATTCTCTCCTCCAGCCTTTTCTTCTCTTTCCTGTTCTTTGTCTCCTCGTCTAGAATTCGTTACTGGTTTCCTTAAGAGAAAGCGTGGTCTCGTGGCCCTCTCAGTATCTCCATACAAACGTATTCCTGTATGTTCCCTTGGAACTTCGCACCAGATCAATGGTGACCAGAAGCGCGTTTGAATAATTTTATTTTTAATATATTTTTAAATCAATTACACTTCAGCGTCAGTCCAAGGTGAGCCTGATCATGTTGTCTTCGTGTGATAAATTACCAAGATTTACTCATATTATCGATGCAGTGCCCTATGCACCCATTGAGTGCGACAGGGGAGAGGGGTTGTAATAATAGTAAATCAATTATTAAAAAATAAGACGATGCAAACACTATTCTAGCCAATAAGTGAAAAATGATCAAAATCTGGGGACTACGATTATATGGAAGAGCCGCGAGCTGCGTGACAACACTTCTCCTTAAAGCTTCCACTCTCTGAGCTCATTCACGCAGAGCACAGGATTAAATAGCTATTAGCGAATCTCTTGAGAGAAGTAGCGAGTGCCTATATCTTGCTCAACTTGTTTTTCAAGTTCATTGATTTTTTTTAATTCCGGGCTTCTTACAAAAGTTCTGTTTCAATAAAAGCGGTTTAATCACCCAACTTAAAGGCGGTAATTTATTTGCTTTCAAAGCGTTTATTCCACCATTATATTTGCTTACTCAGATAAAATGACTGTTTAAATTAATGTAAGTTCTCATTTTATTAGGCAACTTTCTTTTCTACTTAATTTCAGTACACTGAAAATTGTTTTATATGATTATTATTGCTTTTTTCAAAACATGATAAATATACCAATGAAGATCAGGAGCACAAGCAATAAAACTCGTAAACTTTGTAGTAGACTTCATTGTCGCCATTATAACACGGGGCGGGGGTTTTTATTTAGTTCTTAATATAAAGTTACTCTTCATTAAATTTTCTTTATTGAATTCAGCAATTGAATTTCACGCAAAATATCACGGTCGAATTTATTTATAATAAGTCTCAAGAAATGACTATCAATAATATTCATCCTGTTTTTTAAACATATTATAATTACTTTTCTCCTTGAATACATCTATTTATTTTTTAAATCAAAGGAATACAATTGTTTTAACTTCTGGCATTTAAATTTCAACGAACTGATAAATCAATTCTGAGAAGTAATTATTCAATCCACTGGCACTGTATTATTTAAGTCTGTCACTTTTGCCGTCCTATTTGATGTCTGTCTTAATTAAGTTCCTTTGCTGGGTATAATATACCTGCTGGGTACGATATGTATTATGTCATTTGTTTCTCACGGAGTCAGACGAATTCACCACTTTAAGTCATTCAATCACTCTGCAATCATCGAAAATATCTGCTGCTTGATTAAATTTTGATTGGAATTGAAAGAAACTTACCATTAATAATTGAATCACGGTTAAATATTCAGGCGAACACACTGGAACAGAATGGAAGCAGCGCTATTGAAGTCGGTACAAAGATCGAATGGGAAGCTTGAGTCTATTAAATAGGAATAATAGTACGGCATACACTGATGCACACAATACAATGTATTGTAGGTTAGTTAGAGAATACTGTCTAATGAAACAGCGTATTAGAAATGGTTGCCAACTTGCCCATCCACCTAATGTTTGTGGTAAGTTTCAGGACAAAGCATTTTCCATTAACCTTTTTGGATTCCAATTTTTTTCTACACTTATTTAAACGAGATACAAGTTTCAATGAAAATAATAGGTAGTTAAGATAAATACACTTGGGAGAAATGTGCAGAAAAACAATATTTGCATTTTTTAAAGGACATTATAAATCACCCGGTTTTGTACTCATACTTATGTCCTTACGATTATTGGTGATAATTAAAATTTTATTATTATTATATATTTCTGATAAATAGACCAGGAGATCCGATTTTAAAAGAAAACAACGTCTTTAGGCATCCAGGGTAGAGAAATATTAATTACCAATCTAATTCGAACCACAGCCCCGTAGTGTAAATCTAGCACATCTACTGTTATAGTAACCGGAGATTTTAGTAAGGGCCAGAATATTTTTAACATAGTTGTAAAACAGTAAAAGGTTTATTTGAAAAGGCGCTAATAGAAAATAAGGCACCCTCATTTAATAAAAGACCCAACTCTAGAAGAAAAGAGACCTTATTTGCACACAATTAGGGTGATGGTGGTTTATGTAGTGGTTTTTTCGTAATTAAACGTACTAGAATAATTATTATAAGTAAAATAACCATTCTTAAGCAGTTTTCCAGGCACTGTATGCATAGGTACAAGTATGATACAAATTTGTTCTGTTGCGTTGTATTTTAGGCCATTATATAGTAACTAAGATAATATTTTTACCAGAAACCAGGAAAAATAATTAAAAAAAAAACAGAATTTTTCTTTTCAATTTTAAAATAGCTATTTATAAGGAAACAGAGTAGAGTATAAACGTTTTAAAGATAATAAAAATGTTTGTATTCTTACATTTTTCCTACATTACTGAAATTTTTCATCGTTGTGATAGTTAAAATCATTATGACAAATTTTGATAAAATTCATAAATACTTATAATAATAATTTCGTAGCATTATAAGCTCGTTAGTCATATCATAAACCTTAAATCAATTAATCGCAATCGAACAAGTCGATTATAACCGCATAATTGTTGTAGTACCTATAATATTGCATATCGGCTTTGTGTTAACTTGTCGTGAAATATAATGTCTTTTTGAAAATAATTTACATATTGCATGTATGAACCTACATGAGTATATTACAACGACAACGGGGATTTAACAGCGCGTTTATGAAATACCTACCTTTGTATTTACTGTTTACATGTGCTACCGTAACTTTATCGGCATTTTCGAGTGAATTGTCAATAAACACACCCAGTTGTGCACACAGGTACTATTTCATTGTTGGCGTATTAAGTTTATTAATCTAATTATGTAGGTGAAATGGTTTTCATTTTAAAACACATTTGGAGGTTCGATTTACGAACGAAATTAACTTACCAACATTTTAAAAAAATCCTAAAACACACGAAGTCTTAATAACTGAGTTATACCCTTAATAATCCCTGTAAACGCTTAGAAATCCATTACTGGTTTACGTATTTCATATTTTTTTTATTGAAAATAAGCGGGGAAAGCGGTTAATAAATTAATATGGAGGTATTTAAAGTTTTTTCTTAAACCTGAACTCATCTTATATTTTTTTACGTTATTTACATTGTGCCGTAGTATTAATCTGTTAAATAAAAAACCTTTTAATTTAAAGTTTTTTCTTCAAAAAAGAAAACAATGAATGAGTTCAACGGAAACAATTTGTGTTTGCTTGTTTGTAAAACTTAACAAGATAAAAAGTATTACAATAAAGCGTTTCAAAGAAATTAGACAGTAAATTTATTTCAAACTCTTTTTCATTAAAAAAATCTTCTACGAAAAAGGTTTGTAAGGAATTTAATGAATATTTAACTCGGTCTATTTATGCCAAATTGAGATAAGAGCGACCCTAAATTGCTTTCCAATTTAAAGTAACCCGTGTCATGATTGGATTTAGTTTTCCAGTCAGAAAAACTCATTTTTTACACATTTTACTTTATTTACCGGGGTTCGTTGTTAGTCAGTATCCAAACTATAAGCCGATAGTGTCTGGTCATTTACGTGTTCGTAAAAAGTCTATTTAAAGCTTAAATGTAAAGTATTGGGTGTTTTCTGGAAACGAGCTTTCATTTAAAACTATTAGTGGAGCTTCCGAAACGCGGAGCTTGTTAACGTAACGCTCTAGCGGAATTTCACTGAATCTATTTTCCATTAGTTTCTAATGGAGGGAACGAAAATCGCGAGAATTTTCTAGAAGAGATAAGTATAAATTTTATAAATAATATCTTTCATATCACATCAAATTGAACTGAATTTCGTTATAAAATTAGATTGTTTTACTGAAGGGTAAAGAGGTTAGATTATAAAACCAAATTAAAGCGAAACACTGTACCAAGGCCTAAATGTTTTTAGAATATTTTATGAAATCAACGAAACGTATAATAATTTTTAGAGCAAAGTATACTTAATGAACTTCTTGGATCTTTATTCTTATTGTATTGAACCTACACGTTATTCTTTTTAATCATTGTGTCTAACTAATTAATATTTACCTAATTCAAAGAGCAATTTTGTTGAGTATCTCGTTTGCAAGTGGTGAGCTAGAAAAGCGCATTGGAAATAAACTTTAATTTATAAATGAGATAATAACTTACAAATTTATGAATTACATATTAACTAACTTATAATGTTAACATAAATAAATTGTGGCAAAGTGCTGAATTCTATTCATACAATTAAACATAAACCGATAAAAACTCATACATTTTATCTGAAAGCAATTTTACTATTAGTTTTGTAAAAATATTGCATGTACAATATTTATGATGTAATTGTTTGTGTGATTGTAATCAATAGTTACTAATTCAAAATAGATTGCACCAGGCAAAACCATGCTAATGACCATCAGATATTCATGTCCTAACATGCATTAGCTGCATACATAAGTAGTTATGGACGTCTCAAGACCGGCCATTGCGTGACTGGTTGGCCGACTTCTAATGAGACTTCTCGGTACGCGAAATCCTGGGGGCATTTAAATGCAATGGCGTCTAGTATTCTCCCAAGTTAACCAATATTGCAAAGCAAAATACACTCGTACAAACAATTACATAATACTTCGCTGACTGCTTGTTTTAACTACTTACTTCGTTACTAAACTTAAGTTGTTACAGCAGTACGTGGAAATGGAACCTGACTACTCGGCATATTAATATGTTTATAACTAAATGTTCAAATCTAAATAATACAATTACCCACTTCTACTGCAGTGATTCAAAACTTCAATTCAAGAATTTATGCGTAGTTGTATCATTTTTTAAACTCATAATATGCATTATAAGTTGTGTCTGATAGTAAGTTTAATTTAACTACGTATAATATATTACTATTGTTTTATTTAATGCTGAAAGTAGAAGTGCGTAATATATAAAATAATGTTTATTTTTTTAGGTGTTGGCGATGCTGCAGTTTTTGTTGACAAATAAAATAAAAATTTAAAATAAAAATTTGGTCCTTTAAACTTGTGCCAAAACAATTATCAAACGCTTTTGATTCTGAATATAAAATTTGCTGTCCTAAATCAGCCATTCACCTTTGTTAATGACTCTGATTGTTTTTCCCACTTTGTGCTCCTTTAGGACGAAAAAAAAATCAAATTCTGACTACAAACGCTTGGTTAAATTTGTAAGTGACATGATGACAGGTCTTCCCTCTGCCATTTCACCCGATGTTGCTCACACATGTTTATTTACAACTTTTCAGCTCAAATCGTCCAACCTCATTTCGTATGCTTTTTCCCCGGAAAATCACATTTTTGACAATCTGTCCCAGGATAATCACCATTCCCGCAAATTAAATTATATTTATGTAGCGTGAAAGGATTTGCTTTGAAAATATTTCAACGGAACAAAAATGGGTTTCCAGTATCATTCGTTTTATTTGGCTGACTAGACAAACACATTACAATTGTTTGAACGGTATTTCGGGATGTTCTAGGTCTGGTTAATTGAGTATTCGATCGACCGTTGTCAACTGTATTGTCATTTCACGAGATATTCCCCTATCTAACAATAGCGACTATAAGCTATATAATGTTTATTAACTCAGCCCATTAGGTTTACAATTTTCTGCTATTGATATTATAATCTATTCATTTGAGTAATAGTACGTAATTGAATAGACAAACTCAACTTAAATTAAAGCTTATTTGCAAACAGGTGCCTGGGTATTAAAGCAATAATAAAAACCTATACATTATTTCATTTAAAACAAGTATTCCATTATTGTTTATTTAAAAAAAATATAAACCTATAGTTATGGTATATAGGTACCAAAGGTACCTGCATACTTTTAAAAAACTAAGCTTAGTATTAGAACAAATTATCGATTAGCCAACGCAGCTTTTATTTTAACGAAATTAAACTTCATTTTGGGTGTGTTCAAATACTTGTACACAATTCTGGATTTATCCCAAGACGGGAGATGAAGTAGAATTTTTCCCAAATTCAGGAATATGGATATTCGAGCGTTTGCAGGGCTTACGACCTGTCATTGGCTGGGTCAAGTGGCCACTTTACGTACTACAAGTATTTGAACACACCCAAAATCTTGCATAAAATTCCCGGTCTAAATACAAGTAAAATAAATCGCAGTCATCTGCAGGCAATTACTAGTAATTAATTTAACTCGGTCAGAGTCTTAATTACAAAAATAAAGTAATTTGCTAATAAATACTTAACATCAATATCAATGCATAGATGTAGCTAGTTAAGCGCTGGTGAATGGTTTTCGATTCGTAACATATATACAAAATCAAAATGTTACCTGGTGTGGATATATTTGCCAATAGGAGGAATGGGGAATGTTGTAGTACATGGCCACCTAACCCAGCCAATGACAGGTCGAAAGCCCTGTAAACGCTCGAATAACCATATTTCTGAATTTGGGAAAAATTCTACTTCATCTCTGGAGGGATATAAAATGAAAGATATTTAACTTTATTAAGTTTACGAGTTACCAAAAAGCAGTTACACAATAAAAACTTCAATGTGCTATTTTTCTGAAACCGTTACACTGAAGTAACTTTACAAAGCAAACATATTTACAACATTAACATTATGTAATGTCTCAAATACTTGTTTCCTCATTTTTGCTGTCCTAGAAATTTACTGTGCAGATTGCGTTGTGCACTTAATTGGTGCTATGTTATGTATATTGTCTTGAAACATCATTGTAAATTTATTAAGCGTAGCTCTGTGTGCAACACATAAAATATCAACAAATAAATGAACAGGGTTCTTAAACAAAGAAAAGCTTAGAACTTGCCTCCCACTATTCAGAGACAGCAAGAATCCTTATCATACCGAGAATATTTGTGTTGCGACACCGAGAATTGTGATTTGGTAGAAGTTTCCGCTGGTATCGCGTGTATTGTAAGGAGAACATGGAATTCTACGATTGTACACCAAGAGAGAACCTATTTCAAGGAGTCACTTCTACGTGAAAGTTTTGCGCACAGTATGCTCCTGCGATACTGACGCCGCGCTGATTGATCAGAAAAGCACCAAGGCTGAAAAGCGTGTTGGTGAGATTATTATGCATGTTCAATCATCGAACACACTTGGGTGAGCAAATACGAGCCATGTGAAGTGGGGAAGAAATAATGTGATAGAACAATAATATTCTTTATAATGGGTTGCTTTATGGCAACATTTACAGTTGATCTGTGATCAGTCTAGTTCAGATCTAGTTCTAGTGTACTTTTGCTTTTTATTTGACCTCACAAAATTTTATTATATTATACCTACTAGGCATTGGAATTTTTTTATTCCGTGACGTCACAAACGCGTTTCTTGCCCAACTGTCACATTACAACGTCAAACTTATTTTATGATTTGACAAATAATTCCGGTTTCTAATAGATATCTACGCCACAACGTGCATCCGATATAAATGTGGGTAGCAAAAAAATTTGAGAAAGAAAATAGTTTTTATTGAGTTAAATGAATGAAGTTAGAAGATCTTTGTAAAAAGCAAAATAACAATAATAACAAATATTTTTTTTTCTGTGTTTTCAGTGAGATTTTTAAAGGATTTTTTAAAGCACAAAAAAAAATTGTTACTCTTTTTTATTATTATCTTTTTAAAAAAATATTATATTTATTTAGTACTATATAATTTTTTACGTAGGTTAATATTATTTACATTACATTTAATTTATTTTTTTCCTAACTATCCTACCATTATATGTACATTTTTCTATTTAGCTATAAAACAATACCTACACTAACATTTTTCATACATATTTTTTTTTACATTTAACCTATATAACTTTTTAATTTTGTTCATTTTTTATTTCATCTGGAATATCCTCATACATTTTAAAGCCCTTATACACTAGGCAATTCTGTGATATAGTTTTTTTTTTCTTTTCTAATCTTATATTTTTTGAACCTCTTGTTGCATATTTATGAAAAAAGTAATTGTTTTTTTAATTTGTTTTGTTAATATCTTGGAATTATCGCTTTAACAATTTTTGATAATTTCATTAGCAACATTATATTTAATTCTTTGGTCTACTGACATAATATTAAAAAGTTTAATCATTTTTTTGTTTGTTTGTTCTTCAACTGCACTTTTTTGGGATGTGCAATTTTTTTCAAGCCTTGACATCAGCAACCTACCTTGTAGCTTACCAACAATAAGCTTCTACTCTGGTTTTGCACAATTCCATTCTCACTATGAATTCGTAACATACACCAAACTGCAGTTAGCGTCCGAACTGTGGATGCCTTTACT
This sequence comes from Micrasema minimum, assembly GCA_022494985.1. Lineage (NCBI taxonomy): Eukaryota > Metazoa > Arthropoda > Insecta > Trichoptera > Brachycentridae > Micrasema > Micrasema minimum. Next base: position 21,286 of record JAGVSP010003921.1, read on the forward strand.
GCTATTTGTATGGAGCCGTTACCGTCAGGGCTATAGGATGCAGTATGCAGTCAACGTCCAACTTGCTCGGATGCAATTACCAGAGTAATTTGTATGGAAACTTGTTTACTGTATTGGAAAACACGTGATGAATTTGTGATTTGGCTAATTTTAGTACCACTAAATGTTTCCATCATGGTTTGTTCCACTGGAAATCGAATTCAAATGCATTCCTTATATAATATAAACCAGTTTAATGGTGGACAAGGGACAAATCCTAAATATTTTTTTCTTTTGAGAGTAACTAACTAACTAACTAACCATCCCCCCTTTTCCCGTAGGGGTAGGCAGAGAGGATAGAACGCCATACCACTCTGTCCTGACATACTTCCTTTACTTCCTCTACATTCATACATCTTCTCATGCACATACGCCGATTATTCCGACTTTTCACATGTCCACTTTCAAGCACTTGTCGTAATTGGTCATGTCATGTCTTTTTTGGCCTTCCTCGGCTTCTATATCCAGGCACACTTGCATTTAAACTTCTTTTAGCCGTTCTCCTGGTCCAATTTTGGTCTTAATTAAAACGCATCTTTTTTAAAATCTCACACAAATTCCCGGAATGCGTACCTGCCCTAGTCTGCTCAAGTTAAATGTAATGTATTATAGTCTTCCGCTAGGAGCTTGGTTTAAACAGTGTCTTAGCGCCCTTGAGGGGATTTTTAACAAAAATGGTGCTATTTAAGTTAGCCGATTATTATTTTTATTATTATGTTTATGTAAATCGTCGAAAGTGTTTACGATAACAACGCGCCGCGCCGTCTAAGAATAATATAAGAAAATAAAAAAATTAAGAAAACTCAAGAGATTAGCTATCTTTAGGGACAAATAAAAAGCAAATATTGCTAAAACATCAATATTGTAAGATAATTTTATTCTGAGAAATAAAGACGAAACATTTTACTTACTCGGGTGGAAGTAATTGCCAAAAAGATTATCCCAAATAATACAAAATAATGTTGCTTCAAGAAACACTACAAAACCTTAATATAAAGACAGAATTTGTTAAAAATTAATACAACATTTGAATACTTTCGTGTGATTTTAGTGTAAAAGAGGTCTTACATATTAATAAAAAGGGGTTTATATTAAATTACTTAGAAATTCTAGAAATCAAGAAATCTGTAAAGGAAAAGCAGGATATAATTAATAATCAAATAAATCTAAGCAACACTCCCATTTTAAAAACGTATTTCCCCCCTGTAAGAATCCCCCCCCCCCTAAAACTCTCTACCCCTATCCATAGCCCACCCCCTCCCTAATTCATAGTTCCCCACCACCACTAATTAGATGCAACTGTGTATTTTATTGTTAGTTTTGTATTAGCTCTGATGATGGTGCGGTAGTACAAAAACTAGTTAGTAATAACTCAATTAAAAAGTGAATAAAAAAACTAAGTGATTTTTATTTTATTTAAAAAAAAGTTTACAATGATTTACAAAGTTTGGTGATAATATGAATAACGTAAAATATGTTAATTTAAGATACCAGGAGCGCAAGGCTTTGCACAAGATTCATCAGAGGGCGGAGCAACGACGATGGGTATCGCAGCAGTATCCATTATCAAGGCTTTATGAATACATTCAAAAGTTCATACAGTCTTGTATATAGATATTACTGCGATATCCACTTTCAGCACATCTCTAGCGACTCAGAAGACAAAGTGACAGTGATATTTAAAAACTAGCTAAAAATAATTATACACAATACTTTTATTCCTATACGAAATTTATCTCTGTTTATCTGTGCTGTAGTTTCTCACTAGATACTAGGAGAAATTTTTCCTCTTTTGAGAGGTTCGCAAAAGTTGGCATTGGTCTGAAATATAAATGAGATTTTTATTTGAAATTCAACAAGTAGTGAATGAGTTTATGAATCCTTGAGAGAACCTAGAAGAAAAGTGTACTACATATATGGAGGTTGTTTGGTAGTGCTTCCGTGATTCGAAACAAATGTCTAACTCAACAAGTGATTCAAGATAAGTGTTTGATGTGTTTAATATTTAAAAAAATGATTAAATAGCAAATGTAGACTTTATAGACGTAAGGAGTTTTATAATTCTGTATAAATATGTCGTGATTTGATTAAATTTTGTACATTCTATTAATTTCTTTACGTATTTATGTTAGCTGAAAGTTTTACTCTCACACATAATTTTTTTACTCGAAAAATTCACTTTACAAATTCGTATTTTGTGACTTACTGCGAAACTATCGTTTGGTTAAGAACACGGATAGTAAATTGATTTAAAAAAAAATAATTTTACACGTTGACTTGGGTTACTAATTGCTATAGAGATATGCACATAAAATAATAATGTATGTGTCTATTACAAAATCTGTATGGGTAACTTTTATTAGATAAACATTCAAAATGTAATTTGAATTCCACTGACCGTATGCTGAAGCATTTCCGACATGTTGGAAATGGGGTTAAGAGCAATTAAACTGTACTCCAGAATAATTGATTCAGTTTATAGGACCATTACATGGGCCTATTTTCTATCAGTACCCTGACCACCATTAAATGAGTCAACAGAATTTAAGAAAATAATCAAGAGTTGGCAAAGTAACTGTGATAATGCAATATTATTTTAGACGATCGAAATAAAAGCTTTGAATTAGCAATTTATTAGTCGGTGTCAAGTTCTTTCTTTTATTTTATGACCTTTGGTTCGAAAAAATGCCTGATCTTTCGTTAGCTTAATTGTTCATTACATTCAATTAATTTATCCTTCCAAAGGGGTCAAATTAGAGAACAAAAAGAGTACAAAATCATTGAACGGAATTAATTTAAGGTTCGTTGAGAAAGGTATTTGTCTAAAGTTCTCCTGGAAACCTTTACAGGTAATACAATGAAGACAAATCGACGCGTTAGGTATAACCGATAGTAGTTTTGTATAGTTATACAAGTAGGACATAGATATTTAGTGGGTCTTTGCTTATTTCAAATGGGGTCTGGAATTCGGGGACTGATGTCAATTTATCAAATATTTGCCCCCAGCGAAAACAATAAATCGGTTCAGGTCTAACCCTAATTCACCCGATCCACGCTATCTGTGCTAGTACTTCACTAAGGATTAGGGATGATTTCTCTCTATGCTACACGACTAAGCGGGAAAACAATAAATTGGGGATCATGAGCACTGATTTAGATAATCATGATCCAAGTAAAATATTACAAGATTCTTAAAGGATAGTAATATCCATGTCCCCATAATTCTCGCAGAAGCTAACGTAGCAAAATAAAGAAGAAAATGGGAGAACTTACTCCACGCGATAAATGTAAAAGATTATTACTGAAAAAACTTTTATATTTAGATGTACTTACATACATTAGTTTTCTTACTTGTAATAAAAAATTAAATATAGTATTTTAGATCATTCTCATTGTAATCATTTAGTAACATCTTCTTACTGGATATAACAAAATATTAATTATTATTTCTAAATATAACCTAGTTACCCGGGCACATAAAAAGATGAGCTCACGAACTTAACATTGTATAATTAAATACAGAATATTGAATTTTGATTTCATAAAATATTTATGAAAAGATGAAAAGTAAAGTTTTACTTATTACCCTCTATTTTTATCGACTAGGTTTTCAAACATAATTTTATTCAAGCATAAAAATAGTATAATAAGAGCTCAAAAAAAAATATCAAAGAGTTTTTTTAAAATTCCCCATCATTATAAGAATTCAGTTAACGACTCAATCTTGAATTTAATTGTGATCTTGTAATCATAATATTATCCTTTATGATGGTATAATACGCTTCTACCCCGGGGCAGATTTACAGAGTCCTATCGCAGCATCAGCAAAGGTCTTACCGGGTCAAAGGATGTATGGACATATAAAGCTATAGATGAAGTTTATATGTTTGTTGGTACCAGGATACTATAGAATACTCCATATGTAAATCCAATATCCGTATAAAACACACGCAAACTTGGTAATTGTGTTGTTATGTCGTGTCATGTTCTTGTCATAATATTCGTGTGACGTCACTAATCACGTGATGGATGTTACGTAACAGCTGCTAACCCCCTTAAAACTTAATCGGATGACTTTGAAACTCACTTATCTAGACTTGGAATCTCAGCTTTAAGCTCTGAATCAAAGTTCCAAGATTTTCAGAGCAGTTCTATTTGTTCGGATTTTTAGTTGTCCTCCGTAAATACCGTGTAATGCCCGCTGTATACGGGACAGTTTCTTGTTCAGAAAAGTACACAGTTTCTTTTTCAGAAAACTGTGCAGTCTGTCAAACTTTTGTCAAAAAGACACGCTAAAATATGTGTATTTTTGAAACGCGATTGTAAGTTATTATCGTATGTTTGCTCTCAGGAAATTGTATATTCAGCTAATAATGTAAATATGTTATTGGTTTTTTACGTATTTAAAAGCATACAATAAACCAATGTCTACTTAAACGTTGACATAAAAAAACATTAACTGTCATGTCAGCTTAAATCTGACATAAGCACGCAGTTTTTTTAACAGTTTTCGTTGTATATACGGGACCGTTTTCATACTGCATAGAAAATTGCGCAGAAAACTGTCCCCCGTATATAGCGGGCTTAACAGTATTACTGAATCAATATATTTATTTTGATAGGATTTTTCAATTGGGCTAGGTTTTAAAATAATTTATTTCAATGTTTAAAGTATAAATATCGTCGCTTAACTAACACCGCGCAAGTCATTTTAATTAAGATTACAGGACAATTAATAAACTTTTTTTATTTAAATTCAAGATAAATTTAGACTTAAATTTTAATGAGGGATGTTTTATCGGAAAATATTGTATTTTACTACATTTAAATCGCTTTGGTATTTCAACGTATCCAAAAAATATCTATTCAACAACATTAAATAGTTAACAATTTTAATTTTCGACTTGCGCTGTGTGCGTTAGCTAAGCGACGATATTATTTCTTAATGAATAGCTTCATCACTAATCTTAAAGAATAATGCATTCAACATTTTACGATTTTTGTTTTAATATATAAATATTTAGAACAGCCTTAACTAAGTTTTCAGCTTGTTTGACAGTCCTGTTATATTATGTATTTTTTTTTAAATAGGGTAATATAGATACGAGTGCATATTGTGAAAAATGTAATAGTCAATGATTATGATCAAAGTTTCGGAGCGTTGCTCAAAGTTCACTCTGTTATGCATCCATCATAGTTTCTGTAGTTAGATTAGTATTACGAAGTAGCTAACATATTACAAGTAACGAGAGTTCTGCCAAAGGGCCTTATCACCAGAATCTATGTTATATCAATATTGGCTGTCAAAGTTTTGCGCAGGCGGAATATGAGCACGTTTAAGTTTGAGATCCCTTGTTAACTCTTCGGTCGAGACTTTATGAAACTGGAGAAGCAATTCCCTCTGGGATGGAAGACGGAGACAAATCTTATTGAAAAACTTTCATTTAAAGAAGAGATATACATAATTTTTCTGTGTATAAAGAAAATTATAATACTCGGCATACTCAGGTTATGGAGCATAATTTGTCATTATTCCGTCATTAAATTAAGAACCGCATTATTTTACAGAGCATTTCTAATAACTGGGAAGCAACAAAAACTTGGAAAATAAAATTTGATTTTTTTGAGAACATCGCAATTTATTTTTATATTTTTTTTTTGATTTGTTTAATACAAAATCGAATCAAATTGACAAAGCTTAAAATCACCATAACTATACAATATAACCATAACGCTATACCTCACCAATAAAAAAGACAATCTCTTGTGCTTGGTGAGGGAGGTTACGCTAAAATATACATAATTTAAGTAGTAATCATAGTAAGGTAAATATAGGTAGTATAAGGTATTATAGTAAGTAGTAAATATAAGTAGTGCAACAAGGTAAAAATATAAGTAGTAATCATAGAAAGGTAAATTAAAAAATAAATCTAGGTACTAGATATGCAAAATAAACAATTAAGTAAGAAAAAAATCGTGATTGTAGTTGTTCGAAATAAATGTTTTTTTTAGTTTAAATTTAAATTTCTTAAAGACATTAATAATTTTTAGTTCATTGGGCAATTCATTAAAATACACGATTTCCCTTTATATAAAAAACTATTTTCTAAATGTTTTGTATGGAATTTTAATATTATTTTGACCAGAACTGTTGCAGTTCATGAGGGTGACTCAAGATCATAATTAACGCATACAATATACGCTAATAATGTGATTCAGGCACAGTTAATAAAAATGAGTGTAAAATGTTCCGGAGTAGTTTTAAAATCGGAACTTAGACAGTTTACAGGAGTTGTTTTGAAATGAATTGGCTCTGTCTTCACTCCAGAGCGTGCGTCGTAAACCGCAGTCACTAAGGCAAGTTCCCGAGAAGAATTACGCGTCATAAATAAAAGTCTGCCTCTTCTGGCGGGTTCGGTAAAGCTCGGAACATTTGAACCAATTCATATTTGAACATCACACCCCAAGCGAGAAACCTCACCGGAAAGCCTTAGACGGCAAAATATATTTCCAGAATTTGTCTAAAGTTGGGACACGCGTGAGATATTTCCGGAGAGAGCGCCATGCCGCGCGTTCGGAAGTTATTCCACCAGGATGGGTAATTATTACGATTCTTTTCGCCTCGGGCGGGAAAAGTTTTTATCAAAGTGTCGAAAGTGGGTAGGAGTACTTTTATCATCTGCGCGACTAATTAATTTTTAAGAGCTTTCAATCGCAAAAATCTTTTTCTTTACGCTATATAAGTTTATTTCCGATCTAACAGATTTTTAATAAACCGCTGACAAGGTTTTCATAATTCTAGCTTTTGGGTCATTAATTTAAGATATTCTTTAAAGTAATTCAATGTTGCTAGTTGCCTTTAGTGCTTCTATCCAGTATAGTAATTTGCCATGGCTAAGGATGGGTAAGGATGTTGTAAGGCATGGGTAAGGATGTTGATTTTTAAATTCATTTGTAAAACGGTTCAAAATCGTTATCTAGAAATTATTAGGGAGAGAAAACAAAAACGCTATTTTTCTCTTCTCTAAATTTGTTGGATTTTAAATTCATTTATAAAGCGGTTCAAAATCGTTATCTAGAAATTATTAGGGAGAAAAAACGTAAACGTTATTTTTCTCTTCTCTGAATTTGCTGTGTTTCACTTCTGTACCTTGAAAGATTAGGCTAAATATTTTATGGCGGTTAACTTCAAGCAACGGATTTCTTGTTTCTGAAAATATAAAGAACTTGTCTTTTCTCGTTACATTATTGGCAATTTACAAGTTAGAGTAAGAACTTATGCTTGAAACAAACGTTTTTGTTCAAAACACTATCAATGAGTGTCTTAGTTTCGGATTTTTTAAATAAAAATATTTGCTTTACCCTTTAGAAATATACAAAATTTTATTGTAAGTTGAATTATTACGGAAACAGGTAGCTACTCATGTTTGTCTTTTGAATTTATGTCCAAAGTTTGGCCAAAAATCCGCAGCTCAAGTAAAGAGCTCCTCAACCTTTCGAGTTGTGAAAGGATTCCGAATATTGGAAAAGGATTTATAGGGGATAAGTTAAATTTTATGCTCAGTATATTTCTTTGTTTTACCATCAAACTAATGTGTGACTCTGGTAGATATTAAATTCAAGTATTCAGTAATATTTTTTTACACGTTCTTAAGTTTATTATTTATTTATATTTTAATGTTATACACACAGTGCTATGTTTGGTACAAATTAACAAAGAATTTTTAAATTGAGGTAACATATGGAACGTGACAACAATTACGTGGACAACACAATGTACAAGACAAATTACTGAAGACGCGAAGTGAGCAAACAGTGGTTTGTGTTATGTCATGTGTATGTGTGTGTTTTGTATGTGTGTGGAGTGTGGTGTATGTGTTGGGAAATCTGAATATCGTACACTTCATTTAAATAATCCGTTTTGTATTTATAAAGATACTATAAATTGGTTGAAATTAATATCAAAATGGATACCAAACAGTATACATTTGAATTTGTTTTCAATTTACTGTTTTGTTTAAGTATAACAACGTTTTGTTCAACGTATTTTGTATACGCAAATGATTGATGGAAATACCCAAATAATTGTGTTACTAGAGACTCTGTCGGCGTCGGTCGGCAACCCAAGCGTGTTATTGGATCCTGAAAACAAAAATGCTCAACTCGATGATTTTTGTTTTCCATAAAATCGTTCTATCGAGATGTTTTATTTTACCAAATGTTTTGGAACCTAATATCTTCATCACAGAAAGGTTCAATCTGTAGAGGATGGGATACGTTATAGCCTCACTAAGTTCTTGAAAGCTTTTATGTTCATTTTATCGATTTAACCTGGATTACCGTCACAGCTTTTATTAGCTGGCAGTGGGTGGCAGCGCCCTGCGTAGGACCTACATGGGCGCGGACGTGTTGTTTAGGGTAGATATGAGTACGTTAAACAGGAAGAGTCCTGACATATTTTTAAAAAGGGGAATTCGTCGAATCACGAGTGGGTTCAAAACTACGTAATGAATATTTGGACACTTGTTTATTGTTTGTGCAAAAAATAACCAACCAGGACTGAAATTAAAGTTGTGGTCTCTAAATCTGTTTTATATTATTGAAAAAAATTGGAACGTTAAAGCAATACTATGAGATTTTTGTTATTGTAAGCCGAATAAAATGCAAAATATAAAAAACGGAATAAAGTTAAACCAACTGTCATAAATCCTTAATATTAAATATTTCCAGATTATTTGCGGAGTTCTCAGGATTGTTTTTCAATCTCTAATGTGAATTCCTAGGAGCTTCACTTGAATTCTTTGCCAAATACCATCGAAATTGGATTTTTATTTCATAAGAAAGGCAGTGACGTGATAAAGTTTTATTTGGTTACTGTACCACATGTTCAATATTGTATTTTATGGGAAGAATAAGTTACGTCCTCGAGGAGGGGAAGTCCGACTTCCGCGGGGAAAAGATTCTAGGAAATACTGTAGACAAAAACCGATGAATAATAAATCGTTCCTCAGTTGGAGGGTGGAAACCCTCTGAAAATGTTTAAAAAGACGTAAAAAAGAGTTACAACGATCTGATAAAACTGTCATATAACGTGTAATTTAGACAGAAGATAGATGCTGTATAAAAAACCAATTGAGTTTAAAAGCATATTACTATTATTAACCTCCGTTTTAATTATTTTATTTCAAACAAATGAATCAAATTGCTTTTAAGAATTGTGTCGTATAACCCATCGGAGCTTTATCCACGCTTTTTTATTCATCTTGCAGCTCGCAAAGACTTTAAGGGAATCGTTTCCCTCACAATACTAGAAACTTTACACACTAACTGCAATCTCCTACGTAGTTCCACCCAAAGTGTTAACAAAAAGCCGTAAGCTTTGAAAGCCGCGAATCCCGCGCCGCCGAAAAGGCCGCGACTAATCAGCCAAAATGTACTCATGTACTCCCCTCGCCGTTTTGTTTGCGCTGGATGTCGAAAAAAAGCCTGTTTTTGTGTTACGGCAGATTAAGGCATGACAGTATTCCATTAATTCCCATTTCTCTGTTGTCTGTTGCCAGAGCGAATATGAATAGAATAGTGCGAACATAACGTCAAATTAGAAGCGGTTTTTCATTCCACGAATTACTTTTGTGAATGAAGATTTACTGGTGTAAATATTCAAATACACACGTAAATATTATACCTTCTGCTACAAGCGCGGTAAAAATTGCGCAAGAGAGAGCACACTCAAGTAATTTTTACTTCTTCAAAAGCTTTGAAATTAGGTACATTAATATGCCATTAAATGGTGATTATCTTGTTACGATCATTCGGAATGTAAATTTTCCAGCGGGGTCGAATGAAGGATTTCAGAAACAAATGTTTCTCCTCATGTAATATTGTATTTCTCGGAACGTGTTTGAACTGAAGGGTTGTCTATAAACACTGTTAGGTATGTTCAATATGAGGCCGGCATCGGCTGGAGTAAAAGGGGGCAGACTATTCATGTCGCCTTGTCCATACAACTGTTGCATGAAATGTTCAGTGGGTAACTTTACTAACGGCCAATGTTTCCCTTTCTGTTGTATCTCACATATAGGACGAGAAGAACCAACTCCTTATAACAAATATATGGCTGTCTTTGGTAAGTGTATATGAAAAAATGCCTAAGATAAAACATTATATTTGCTACACACACGGCAGGTCATAACGAACTTGTAGAGCCTAAATGTAAAGCAACAGATTTCATCAAAACAAACTGATACGCTTTTCGATTAAATAATGTAAAACAAAGTTAACGATGTTGTATTTAAATAATTTATCTTAGTTTGAAATATTAATAATCGTAATTTATTGGCTTTATTTCTCATTGAATTTCATGCGAAAAGGCGAAATAATTTCTCCAAACTAAATGAAATCATTAATCATTAAAGTAATACAAATGCAGATTGTTTCTGTACATCCAGTCACAATAAATAACTGTGAATTTAGTAAGCTGCAATCCATTGGAAACACACAAATCCAGGAAAACTGCAGCGGCATCGATACGCAAACTTCCTGTAAATCATTTTCAAATTAATTTGAGTTATCATTTACAGTAACGTTGTGAGGTTGCCAAATTAAAACTTCACCAAAACGTTGGAATAAAAATGTATCTAATTATACATATTACAAAAGATACAGATTTTCAAATTACGAAAGAAAATTTGTTTAAGGACAAAGGCTGTGTACATAATTATTATCACAATCTTAGTACCTCTCTTGCCAATGTTTGCTACATGCCCTCGAACGATTGATTAGTTAACGTTGTACTTTATTTTTAAGTTATTTCCAAACAAATTAAAGTACATAATTATGTATTGTGGATGTTACTTTTGAATTTTTGACTTGGGGGATTGAATGTTTCCATTGCAAGATCCACAGTTTATATCCCTGTTGTGAAAGCGGGTACCCTGCAAGGCTTATACTACATGTCGTAAAACGTGTCCACCATGTTTAAAAATAATCCAGAGTACTGTTTTTTAAAGCAATAACGTTCTGAATATAAATCCTTACGTTGTAATTACAAAGTTATTTACTTTGTGGGTAAATCGGATCGCGTAGCAACAAAAGTTCTAACAAGCTCATTTAAACGTATCCCGTAAAAAAAGATTTGTTTTGACTTCGTTTCTCTGATATACGGGTGGATATAAATATACTGTAACACAGTAGGTAATCATACTATGTATAATACTTAGATTAAACCCTTTGCGAAACATCTGTTGCTGTTTGCAGTTTGGCTAGAATGATACAAGCTTGCGGTGATCCTTTAACTTTACCAGACCCGCTGTACATCTGTACAAGTTTTACTGGAATATTGCATATTAAATAATAACGTATTTTACATTACTCTGCCCATGCCCATTACTCTAGAAATAAAGTTTTTTTCTAAATATTTCTTAATATCTCTACCGTTTATATACACAAAAATTCTGATGAGCAAATACGGAAAAATAAGATAAAGAATAAATTGTGTTTTCGGTTTTATATTGGAAAAATTCAACCTCACACATTTTACATTATGAAATTTTGTCGTTTTGAATCAAAAGACTGCCCTGTGTGTAGAATATACTATTAAATAATGTCCATGTTTAAAATAAGCAAATAAATTATACGTTATTTTTATACCGCCTTTCTGAAAAAAGACAAATCAGTAATATTTAAATTTTTTAATAAAATGTTTTTGATTTTTTGTTTTTTGTAATGGGGAATCAGTTTATAAATTTAATATTCTTTTCATAAAAAAAAATGTTTTTTTTAGTTCTTAATTTTAAATTTTATTTTTGTTTTTGTAAAAGCGTTTTGTTGTCCCGAGATTATTCGGCTATAGTGGAGTTGCTACAACGCGTTACAGCCATTCCCGAACAGAGACAGTTACTTTCTAAAAGTTTTATATGACCACTTTACCCTATGTATTGTGGCAGTAGAATCTTGAGTTATCCCTAATTTATTTTTTCCCGTTTCGTGATTCCAAAGATGAGTGTTGCATGTTATTTCCACTCCCTGGTCAATAGTGGTCTGTGTAGATCGTATGTAGACACTTGAAACCTTTAACTAGTCCCATATTCATGTAAAGTGTAGACTTCATTTTGTCCTTGTGTATTTGTCGAAGGACTTTACTAAAGTTACGTGTAATTAACTTGCACAATCAACATGATATGCCAGATTTATCACGTTTAACTTGCATAATCAACATGATATGCCAGATATATCACGTTTAACTTGCACAATCAACATGATATGCCAGATATATCACGTTTAACTTGCACAATCAACATGATATGCCAGATATATCAAGTTTAACTTGCACAATCAACATGATATGCCAGATATATCACGTTTAAAGACACATGTCTCTCATGTGACCGTAACTGTTTCTCAATACAATCGTAGTCCTCGATTTTCTCCCTGAAATTAAGCACTAGAGCAATGATTTTTTCACGCGTTTAAGATAAAAAAGAAGCGTGTTTGTATGGTCATATAAATCAAAAAAAAAATTCTCAAGGAAGATTAAAACATTATTTAAAAAATAAGACGATACAAACACGCTTCTGGTCGATATCTAAAACTTGTGTAGAAATAATTTTTCTAGTTTTAAACTCCATGGTGAAAATAGACAACTATGATTGTGTGGAGCCGTTTCTCTTAAAGAAACCACAAGAGGTGCCAAAGAAACAATATTTATCGGTCCAATTCGTGATAATTTTGTTGAGAAGTCATTTAGTATGTACCTTATGATTTTTGTAAATGATTTGGATCCAAGGTAGTATTTTATTAATTATAAATTGAAAACTACGCGAAAAATTCACTTAAATTATATTAAATTTACCGCCAACGTGCTGTGTGCCAGTTTGTGATGATTGGTTAACTGCTGATCAATTCTCGATCACCTATTTCACCAGTGTAAAAATTAAATCGTAAATTTTGATTTTGTTTTTAGGGAAAAAAATACGCAAAAAAAATATTTTGATTTTGGCCATGTTACTCTGAATATTAACCATTTCGAAGTTGAAATTTTTTTTTTTGACAATCGTACGGTGAATATAATAAGTATATAAAATGAATGTTAGCAATCCTTGCATGTCTCTAACCGCTTATTGGTTTCTTCTTAGAGTGCCTTATCTCTTAAATGGTGTTGTACTAGAATAGTCTATTTCGAATATGCTTTTTGCGTTTGTTCTTTACAAAAAAACTTCAAATCATCTTTTTAACTTATGGATTCAAAAATTTTTCATTACTTGCAGAAATACGAAAAAACCCACATTCCACTATATCAAAACTCCACAATCTCATTTACAGTTATACAAGAAGTATAGAATTTTTAAAATTTTTCTCTTTTTGTTTTATAATGTTGTCTTTTAGCTTTTTTAGATTTGTTTTTTTTTCACTAAAAACGGTGAATTGATAACTATTGAAGATTTATGTTTCGTGTCATGCTTTGTAACATACCATTTTCATTATGTAAATACAGCTTTTGTTCATTCACTTGAGTTATTTTGCAAGCTAGGTAGCGCTTTTTTCCATCTTTGCATTTCATCTTTGGACACCTTTCAGTTTTTTTATTATTTTTTTAATTCAGCACAAAATTCACACAAAACTCTTCACCAATCACTCACTACAATACAAATTATCTCACGCAGCTACATAAGTCTATCCGACACATTGCTAAGTAACTACTGGTTTCATGATTATTCTGCTAAGTGCAGCATAAATAAATAAATATAAATATTCCTATTTGCGCAATATCAGCACCCATGTGACAGAATAATCATAAAACACCAAAAAGCTAAAAACTTCATTACTGCAATTTTCATATTTGAATTATTTACACCTTCAACTTAATCGCACACAAAAAGAATATTCAAAATTACTCTCTCAAGATGCGTTAATGACATCGACCAACGAAATAATACCCAAGAGACATTAAATTACATTATTTTATATCACTCGACGCACAATCGCTCGAGCTTTCACGTATAAACGAGAGTCTAGTAGATTATTTAGATTCAATGTGCGAATTGCATCAAACAGGCGAGAATTTTGTGCTTGACTGTTGTTAGTTCTTGTCATTAGCGCTTCATAAATGTGGGTAGTTTTCCTTTCCCCGCAAGACTAACGATGATGAATAATGTTGTTTAAATACGTCAATGCTTCAGGAGTGGAATGATTACAACTTGAGATGGAACGACTCGGAGTACGGCGGTGTCAAGGATCTCCGGATAACACCCAACAAGCTGTGGAAACCTGACGTCCTCATGTACAACAGGTAATGTGCACCTTCCTTAACTAACTATAATACTTCCTACAAACATCTAGCTCTTACTCTTTATTATCTCTTGTAGCATTTTATCTAGTTATACATATTGATACAACTTTTTCCATAGCTGTTGTTGCTGAAGATTCCTACGGTAATCATCCCACGCAGAGAAAAGTAAACGAAATATTTTCATTTAATTTCCCTCTAGCGACTGGTGCTATTCAACTGAGCAACGAGATCCATGAAAAGAGTTTTCTGTGAATCTCCTCTTTCAAAACATTCTTTTCTACCTGATAATAAACACACTGTATAAAAGGCATGTACATTTTTACGTAACCAAAAGTTTCCTGTCGTTTAAAAACAAATAATATATTTTAACAAGTAAAGGTAACCATAAATTACATTCCTATCATTGATCAAGATTTTAATATTAAAATATTAAATTATACAAAAAATAATAAAAAACATCCAAATATCCAACGAAGTTAATTAAAGGTATTAAATGTTAAATAGAGCAACATAGTAAGTTGAAGAACTATAATATTATTGTTTTACACATAGTTGAAAAATAATGTTAACTTACCCGAATTAAGCTAACACAAAGACAAATAATCATTAAACTTATCAAAGATAAATGAAAAGTGCTATTACTTGTACCTTATCCTCAGCGTAATTTATTTGAATTTAAGGAAACCGCAATATTTCTTTAGTTAATAACGCTAATGGTAGGTTGAAGTAGGCTTACCAGAGAGATGTGGTTTCCCAACACGTTAAAGAGAGTTAAGTTTTCAGGTTGAGTTTAGTTTGTCTGTTCCCTGAGATAAACACAATGAACTTGTCGTCCATATTGATATAACCTTCAATTTGCATCTTGAGTAGAATTCTCCTACACACTACACTGGGATGGAACCCAATAAGATTCTACAGACTTTGTTGACTATTTAGGTGGATAGACTTAAAAACTAGATATCGACAGCAATTTAATTATTTTTAAATAACGAACCGCTATTTTTTAAGTAGAATACGCCTAGGTAACAAGTTTTATTATAACATTTTTAAATCTCCTTAAAATCAGTCATAGAGGGTCCGACGCCTTGCAAGGTAGCTCGGATTTAAACTGCGTAACCCACAATGGAAAACAATTCAACTGATTTATAATATAAAATGACACATTTTCTCCCAGTTTGTATAATTACGAGTGGATTTCCACTTTTCGAGTGTGCGAATGTTTTAGCTAAATTAAACGATGCTACGTGTTAAAGTTTTTCACTCAAATAACTCCTTACAGAGATTTACCTCTGAAAATGGCGCGAGTGATACTAAAAAGTTTTTGTATTTTTTAGTCAACTCCATACTAGTCTTCACATCAATCAAAGTCTGTTCCATTCTACGTAGAGAATAAAAATGCAAATAAAAATGGAACCGAGTTCTGTTGGCGTAAGTTAAAAGAGATTCTGTAAAAAAGAAAAAAAATCTCTCTCTACAAATTTTTAAGACTCTAAGCTTACGTGTGGTCCAAGAGAAAACGCTTTGTATATTTTACAAAAAAGTTTTTCTTATTACATGTTAAAGGAATGTTCGTTTATGTAAGCAAATAATACTTGCTTTCAAATTTGTATATCTTAGGACCCTTCCAGGATCCGTGAAACCGTTTGGTTTAACAAGTTCTTGTAAAGTTTAACCGGGAGCTTACAAATTTAAACTAAGGCTCAGCCTTTTTGGATACAAAGGTAGGCACTAGACAAAGAGGAAGGTTGGAAACTTTAAACGGGGTAAGGCATTGCTGATTGCGAAGAAAACTCCGAAACCTATTGAATTGCTATCGAAGCTT
Organism: Micrasema minimum; assembly: GCA_022494985.1. Taxonomy (NCBI): domain Eukaryota; kingdom Metazoa; phylum Arthropoda; class Insecta; order Trichoptera; family Brachycentridae; genus Micrasema; species Micrasema minimum. The sequence continues at coordinate 37,434 of JAGVSP010003921.1, forward strand.
GAATCACAGTTTCTTTGAATCGAACAAACATATCAGATGATTGTGTTAGTAAAGAAAGATTTATACGCCCGAAGGTACAAACTCACAAGAGAAAACATACGTTCAAGTATACACATGTAAAAATCTTAATAAAATAAAGCATCGGAATACAACTAAATACTAACTATTTACGTAATAACAACCTAAAAACTATTATTTTTGAGACTGGATGATTTTAAAAACAACTAAAATCTTAGTGACAACATAGGTTTATTTTTAATCGAGTATATTAAACTGTTTTTGTATTTCAGCCCAGCTCAACTATTCCTAAGATGACCTGTTATTTGTAACTATGTAGCTAAACTTATGGAATGAAAACCTTATTTTATAATATTGACAAGTATATGTAGTGAACATAATATAATAATTCTCCTTACTATAAACAACTATTACTAGTATGATTCAGAACTGTGCATAATTCAAACATTTAAAATACTTCCTTCTTATACAATTTAGAATTACCAAACTAATGCTTATTTTTAATTTATTTAGAACATAACACCCAAGTATTATAACTCTGCTGTAGAATTCCATTTCATTAAATCATGGATGTATGATTAAAACATTGTGTATAAATTTGCATTTTATAAATTATGTACCGTAAAACGGGGCTATTTGGAAAGTGCGGGGCTAATTTAGTAGTGAGCGATTATAAACTTTTTTTTGTTGTAACACTCAAAAGCGTGAACGCCTTTAGCAAACGCAGCCACATTACAATACTGAAGGTTGCGTTTACGTTTTTGAGTTTACAACATGAAAAAGTTTATAATTTCGCACTTCCAATAAGCCCCGCACTTTTCAAATAGCCCCGTTTTACGGTAACGACTTTCATTAAGAAACAACACTTCACCGGCCTTATTCCAAATAAAATCGACTTTTCAATCCATTCCTGACATGCCTAAAATCGTGTTTTTTGTATGAAAATTAAATAAATTGTGTGTAATTTTTACAGGATAGATGTTAAATATATTTCAAAGGTTTGTTAGAATATTTAAAATCCTAAACAAAAAATGCGATTTTAGTACTACCGGAGATTACGCAGTTAGAAGCGGATAGAAATTTCTATTTTAACTACAGTATGGTTCCTGGTCGAGCAAATGGATAAAAAAAAAACAAAGAATAACAATCTTCGCGAGTTTTTGGTTGTAAATTTTAAAATATGTAGTTTAAAAGGGAAGTTGAGGCTCTAAACTGTCACTCAGCTGTCCGTAGCAGAAGCCATAGCTAATTGATGGCGACTAATTGCCCAGGGTCATATCGGGCCAAGTCTAACCCTTAGTTCCAACAAATTGGACGTCGTGCTTAACCGGCATCAGCTCGACACTAACGAGTCAGAATGGGCTTAATGATGGCGAATTTTACTCATTTGAAACAATTTAAATGTCATTCAGCACATTTAATACTTATTCAACATAATTATTATTACCACAAAAAATGATTTAATTAATTTAATACTCAAATTAAATTATTTGAATTTTTTTGAAAGATAACGTGAGTACTTTGTTTGGATTCAAAATAATTATATAAACCATAAGCATTTGTTTTTTTTTTATTTGGCTAAATTTACAAAAAAACACTAATATTTCATTTTTTGCGACTGAAAAAATATTCAAGAATTCTTATGTTTTTTATACATCCGCTCATGACCAGAAGGTAAATGTGTGTAATATGGCCCACTCCGGGGTGTGTTTCTTACTGCTAAAGCCGTTTGTGGGGGGACTGAACCAGTGGTGTAATTCCTATGGTGGTCGTATGTAAGACATCCAGCCGTTGTTGTGGTCCACTACAGCCCACCGGGCCTTATTAACTGCGGGGCCATTTTACCTCACATAGCGCTACTCATCTCGTTATAAAAAAAACATAAAAGATTTTAAAAATACACAGTAAATGCTTTTAAAAGCCAAAAGGTTCAAAAATATACTTCCATGAATATACGTCTAAACAATATTATAAATTAATTTATTATAAAACATTACTGAGTACGTATAATTTTGATTTTTAATCTGAGTATAACAATTTTATAAATGTAAGGTACCAAAATTATTTTAAAAATTATTCCCACATAATAAATAGTAATGAGTAGTTGCTGACGTTTCGGAGCACATTGCAGTGTCCATCATCAGCCCTGAAGATGGACATTGCAGTGTGCTTCGAAACGTCGGCAACACAATGCTCACAAACACGGCATAATAGCCCCGAAAAACATAATCTGAAACAAGTAGGTTACATCCGCCAAGGATTTTGCAAAAACTTAAATTGCCGCGAAAGCCTAAGAATTCACGAAAACAGAAAATGCCTCGCTTTGCTGAAAATATTGTTTAAGAATGGTAAAAAATTTTCCGTAAATAAGTAGAAAGAAAAATCAGAATAATGTCTGCAAAACTAAAACGCGGAAGATTCAACGAGAATTTTCATAATGAAATGTGGATTTTTCCCATTTGAGTTTTATTGTTCTCGAAACAGTTTTCTGGGCTCCATTCTGCGGGTCCTGCTGGCTATAAACAGGAAAGATGTCTTACAAACAAAACTCATTTGTCTACTAAACTTTGGTTTCGAAGGACTGAGTTATGGAGCACAGTTAAAAAACGTCCTTGTTTCAACCTTTTTATAGCGGTAGTGAAACGCCAGATCAACTGTTTATAAAGAAAGACAAAAGTCTTTTTAAATGTCTTTAAGTTAAACTTTAATTTCAATTCAGCTTTGGACAGATCTTAAATTAACTTCTCTTTAAAAAAAAATGACGTTTGGTAGCGAAACAATTACGAAATTTCGTTGTTTTGTTGAAAAAGTTTGGGAATAAAGTAATGCTAAGGTTTTTTTATACTTTTTCGATCAGTTTAGTTATTCGTTATATTATCTGCAATTCCTTATTTATTT
>JAGVSP010003922.1:0-30712 GCA_022494985.1 Micrasema minimum
TTCCCCAGTCATATTTTAGTAAGTATATTAATCTTGTAAGTAATGCTATGTAATTTTAAAGCTGTGTCTTTCTACCAATACTCGGTACAATAAAAACTAAATAACTGAGGGTTGGTAGGAAGATATTGCTTAAAAGCAATAAGCCCACCCTTGTACTTTTGCCATGTAATTGTACATGAAGTTTTAAATAAATAAATATTGCCTTCAAGTAACAAATGGTCAAGATTCACTGCACTTGGAGTACAAATGCAATGCCCTATTCACCATTGGATAGTAGCAGTAAAAATTATTGTTGACCCCTAATTTCTTATTATTTTACAAATATAGATTATACCTATATAGATTTCTATCTATTACAATAAATTTATTATAAAACTCTCATTAAATCAATTTTTAGCTGAATTTTCGACTGATATATTGTATTCCAATAAAACCTGTTATTGTATCCACTTTCAAGGGCGCCAAGCTCTTGCCTGCGAAGCCCGCCAGGTGCGCCCCGAGCCCGAAGCCGACCATGTGGAACCTGGCCAGGTCCATCCCCTGGTGCCTGGCCAGGTACCTCAGTAGGTCCGCCAGGTACCCGGCCGCCTGCGCCAGCTTCTCCGTGGCGGAGTTGTAGTCCTGCGTGGCCAGGGCGCTCCAGTCTACCGTGATCACGTTCACGTCCATCTCGGTGAGGAATGCTGCAAAAACACTTCAGCAATCAATTAAGAATGTTCAAATATCTGTTTACTACGTGTTTCACGTTGACACCGCGAAACTTTGGAGGGTGATTAAGGTATCAGCGTGAAACACGGTGTATAAGGAAATACGGCGTAAGATAGATAGGTGGATAAAAAAATATATATGCAAAATCATGACCAAATGGCGGACTTATGGCTTTTGATCATTTCTTCCAGTCAACTTAAATTTATGGTACTGTTACATCAGTTTTTATATTTTTTATATCTCACCAACGCGTTGGTAACCACAACGTTGCAGACGAAACATTCCATAATTTTAGGGTAGGTAAGATGACTTAGAAACGGCAGAGTTCAGAAAGAACTGAGAGTGCGGCTTGGAGTAGCGGGCGCCGCATTCAACAGTATGAAAGCTGTCTGGAGATCGGTTGTTTACTGGGTAAAAAAACAAAATTCCGCCTTTAGAACTCCTGCATCACACCTTTTCTCCTATATGGCTGCGAATCGTGGCAAACAAGGCCCAAGATAGTAGACTTCTGAGTTTTGAGAATAGGTGTCTTAGAAGAATTTTAGGTGTGCGGTGGTTTGATTTTGTAAGGAACACAGAGGTGAGGCAACGGACACAGCAACCCTTGGTATCTACTGTCATCCGTAGAAGGCGTTTCGGCTGGCTAGGCCATATACTACGTATGCCTCCCGAGAGTCTTAACCACGCTTGCTCATTTTACAAGGCATCAGGTTCTCGGCGTCCTGGTTGTCCACTGTTGACGATTCCTCGGCAGTTTGCGTCAGAGCTGCGGGACGTGGACTTGACTGGGAGGATGCACGGAAGCTGGCGGCCGATCGCTTGGCCCGGAGGCAGTTTGTGGATTCCATATGCTCCACATAGGGAGCGGATATGGTATGATGATGATGATGATGAGAAAGACTTAAGACTAAGAATCATAAGAAACACACATTTTTAACAAACGTTTCACTCTCAGATTTTGGATTAATCAAATAATATGAATGTGATACGAGAATACTTACTGTTTTTGAGTTCTACGCTAAACCTAGAGATCCTAGAGGTGTCCCATCCGTGGATCAATACTTTAGTGTCCCTTTCCCGAACTCCTATCATGTCTATATTCCAATAGTAATCAGGTTTAGTGTCCAACTGTCTCTCCAAATCAATGGAGTCTCTGAAACATGAGTTTTTAATATCAATATCAATAATTAAGGATTGACATGAAATACACAACAAATGCAAATAAATTTGTAGAGATACCTAGAGGTAGGTTACATACTAAAAACATACTAATTACAATGAATCATCTTGTGTAGGTGATTATCGGGATCACATAAGTCAGAAATTCATAATAACATTAGGTAAATTCAATCGTCAAATCTTGCGTTCTTCTCAAGTTGTATGAATTTTTTGCAAATTTCAATCAAATATTAGGTCCTTACATATGAAATTGGCGTTTTGTATGGGAGGAACATAAAGTTGATTTTTTTAAAATATAATATATTTATTTAATCAAAGTATGTACCATTGCTATCTATGCACTTTTGCCATCTCATAGGTAGTTCATCGATCCCTTTACTAAAATAACCATTCGGACGGGAATCAATAAAATCTTTGAAGTCGGTTTGGACTGCCCCATCGGAGTTTGAATTTTTTCCCTTGCAAGAAGTTATCCAAATTTCGAAAAAAAATGTAATCTGTTAGGGCAAGGTCCGGAGAGTACGGTGGATGTCTTAGACATTCCAATTGAAGCTCTTCTAATTTGTAATATTATATTTTTAAAAAATCAACTTTGTTTTCCTCCCATACAAAAACGCCCAATTTCATATGTAAGGACCTAATTCAAGCTTTTTCACCTTCCCATTTGCTTCAAGTGGATTAAAACAGTTTTATCACTAACACCGCAGCCTGCAGCTAACTCGGACGTGGTTTGCAATGGACCGCTTCCACAATAGCCTTCAATTCTTTATTATCAACTTTGGTCTCCGGCCGTCCACGGGGCTTGTTCTGCAGGTCGAAATTTCCAGAACGTAAACGTTGGAACCAAAAACGCACTGTGTTTTCTTTTGCGGCACCGTCGCCATACACATCATTAATCCTTCGAGCCATTTCTGCAGCACTGGTGCCACGGTGGAACTCGTACTAGTAAATAACGCGATATTTCAAGTTTTCCATTTTGTAAACTGAGTGACGCAAAGAAAAAAAACAATTGAGGAAAAACAAATGAATTATAATTTTCAAAACACAAATACTTGAGTAAATAGCTGTATAAATTTGAATTTGGAATTCCTAACCAAAGAGAAGATATTTGAGATCAAAGTTGCCAGTACGGCAAAACGCCAATTTCATATGTAAGGACCTAATATAATTTATTTAGTAAAATTAATACTACTCATTAAGAAAACAAAATGAAAAACCGCATTTTAAAAAGAATTCACGCAATTTGACTTAATCTGCAGTATATATGAAAGCTTTTATGAGAAGAAAAAACCTACCTTGTGAAAAGCCAAAAAGTTGGTTTAATATCTTCCTCCTCCGACTTGGAATATTCACTAATAGGATCGTTCATTAAACTATATCGTAAATGTTCTTGATCGATTTCTTCAAGAGTCATATTATTTTCGCTTAATGATAAACCTAAAAAAAAACACATAAATATACAATTAATCAGTTCATTTTATGGTAATTTCATTATTTTTTATTTTTTATTTTTTTAACCACCTTAACAGGCCAGGAGGCCCAATTACAGAGGGGAATAACGTCACAAACACCCAGGCTTGAGAAAAATTACTTTTGATTTTTTGAGTTCTCACCGGGAATCGAACCCGGAACCTCCGTATCGTGAGTTCAGCGTCTTAGCCATTACGCTACGGAGGCCGCCTAATGTTTATTACAGTTTTCTGTTTAGTGATAAACAATATAATTGAAGAATAAATCGAACAAATTGATTATGTAGACCTTGTTTACGACGTTGATTGGTTGTTATAAATGTATTCAATTCAAAATGCCATTAAAAAATACATTTGTTTATTTTAGTAGAAAAATATAAATTTACGCTATAAATTTTCTATTGAATATTTAAAAATTGGTAAACTGGTAAGTCAACCACATCAAATATAATAGGATCCGCAACCAATGGTGCATAAGGCACGGCGTTGGTACACCAAGTGCAGTGTGTACAGTAGAATAACCAAGCAAGAGTTATTTTATTAGATTTATAAAAACATGCAATGAATAAAAATTATGCAATCGAAATGACATATTTGTATAACAACATTTTGAGTGTGAAAATACTTGTACACAAATCTGGATTTTTCCCATGACTGACGTAGGTATATTGATTTTTTATATCGCTACAGAGAAATTCTATAAATGCGAATATCCATATTCCCAAATTAAAAAAAAAAATGTCACATCATCTCTGTAGAGAAAAAATCAACACATTTGAAGAACCAAGTAAATTTGTTTTGTTTAACTTTTTAAAAATTTTTACACTAGGTAGATAATATAACTATAATATTATATAAAATTAGTTGACACCCTTCCCCTCTTGGTATAGTATGTAGTGACTAACTCACACCATGTAGTTTCCGGGTTCAAATTAGTTAGATTACAAATTTAATAATTTTTAAAATCATAGATTTATGTCGATGTTAATCCGCTCATTATTTGCCTTTCTGGCTTTTGTCCTCTCAGGTGTTTAAATATATAAAATAATAGCAGTATTTTATGTATATTTCAAAGACCTACATACCTATTATGACACTAAGGTAAATAATAAAATCCGCAATTTTCATTTTAAAGTAAACTAACAAAATATAGTTAGGGACAATTCACAGCGCAGACAACAGACTAACTGATTAGTTACTGAAATGTTTGATGATCGATTATTAATATAAATATTGATACCTATGTGATAAGGCGGATCATCCATCGTAAGGTCAGATTATATGACGTCACAAATACAAGAGGTTGAAATATAAATTCTCCATACACGTGATAATGAAATGCATATTTACAGTATTGAATATATAAATATACTAAATTCCATAATAATAATAATTCATTAATCACATAGTTGTTCATACATACTAACGTACATGTTTGAGCTAATTAAATGTACAATATTGACAGTAAATGAGGTTTCACTTTTTTTTCTATATTTTTGAATCGAAGCTAATCAAAGTTAAAGCAGATTAGGCGAAATGCACCATGAATTAACGTCGGCGTCTTATCGGCTTAGCGTCGCGTCGGCGTCGTTTTATTTATTTATTTATAACATCCACCATCATTGGAATTTACATTTAAAATGTATATCTATATAAATGAAAACTAAAACCTACACATAACTAAAAGTAAATATATGACATATGTATATAGAGCACAAAAAAGAATTTGGTTTGAAAAAAATCTGTTTTATACATTTAAAAAAGTTTAAATCTTTATACATAAAGTCAATAAAAGAAAAAAAAACAACAGTATAGAATAAAAAAATGTTTTGTACATTAAAAAACGTTCCGATAAACCCTACATGTATTTTTTAATCTTATGTACAAATCAACTCGAAAAGTTGAGGATTATAATATTGGGTATGAGAATAAGTTTTAATGTTTTTTTTTTGTGCAGAAGCATGGTTTGCAAAAATATTTTATTTAAATATTGTGGAGAATCCAGTTTTTGAATATTATCTTGGAGAACAGGATCAAAATTTATTCCCATATCCAATACAATATTATTTTTAGTTTCACTTTCGTATGTATTAATCTCCCAATAACCTACTTACGAGGGAGGAAGTACTAATATTATATAGTATTTTATATGGCCACACCACAGAACCTAAAAACTTAAAAAAAAAAGATACTTCCGATCACGTACGGAACGCTCCGAAGTTACTTCAAATCCCGCTCTATTTCGCCTCACGCCTGTGTTCTCGCGTTTCGAAACTCACATGCTCACATACACCATTGGAAGTTTAGCGCTCCTATGATAAGTCAGTGGGCACTGTAGCACTACTCTGTAGAGGAGGGTTGGTTCACCGACGGCAACATGTGATGTTTTTACTCCATCAGTAAAATGACGATAACCGTATATAGATAGAAAAAATAGACCATTCTACAACTTTCGATTCGGAGTGATCATAATAAAACCCATATACTATTTTTGTGATTAATTTCCTATTTTTTTTCCAAGAGTAGACAGCATAAAATGCACTCGACATCTCACTTCACGTTGTCAAATGACTTTCAGATCCCGTATGTTTATTTTGTCATTATACACAATATCCCTTAAAATCTGGAAATGTTCGCCGAGTTAAATGTCTAATTGATAGAGAAAAGCCGATTGGACTTCGCTCTGACACCGGAAATTGTCCGTAAAGGCATTTTCATGCACTCAGATTTCTTCCACGTCTGGTGAGTTTAGAAAATAGTTATTGTTTGTAGAAGTTAGTTGGTAGAACTACTGTTTTGTTTTTATATAAACTTGTAAATGCATTCCAATGAGTTTTTTGAAAGTGACATATTTTTTCTTCATGACCACAAGTACACAGGAAATCTAAGATTATTAAAGAAGTCAAAACAAGTCAGTGATGAAAGTCCCTTAGTTGTAAAATCCAGAAGTTCTACAAGACTATTAGATTTCCAAAGATATTATTTTATATAGTATTGTGCTTGTTTTTCTAAAGTTCTAAAAGCTTTAATAATATTGTATAAAATAAGTTGGGAAATCTAGCGTATTTAACCATATACTTATATGATCTGCGTTCAACTCGCATTCAGAATTGATTCAAAAGTAGAATGTTTAGAACGGCAACGGAATACTGATAAGAGTTGTTTATTTGTCATATATCGTTTTGGCTCACAGACATGAAACACATGTTACCTACTAATGATAACAAAACTGATTTTATCTCCTTTTGCTCAAAAATATACGAAGCAGATACAGTTTGAAGTGTAAAAACAAAAAAAAAAATAATTGGAAAATCACATTGGTAGATAGCTTTTTCACCTATTCAAAATATACAATATACATAAATATGTAATTGTAATAAAATGATCACGATATACGGAATTTCTTTTACCAATGCAGTGCCCTATGCAACCGTTGATAGAGTATTAGTAGAAGTAATGTAAAATAATTGATGATTATAGTGTGTAGGTACTTATTGATCTAGTGTATAATGGAAAATCGTGTTTCATTACAACAATAATGATATATTATGATGTATATGTTTGATATTTCTACTTATTTTCCATATCAAAATTAATTTACATAATAAGTTTGCCATAGTTTTGAATACTGATGTTTTGTCCAATCCGGTATTTAATTGCCTAATTATTTATATTTTTAATAGGATAACATAATCTGTGAAATATTAATTAATGAGCCATACAATAATTTTTAGTATGCAACGAGATATGCGTTTTTAGAAACGTGGCGCCCTTTATACGAGTACAGACAAACTGTACAGTAGAACTTTACAGTATTTCAAAAGGACACGCTAAATATGTATAAATGTAATTTTTACAGGCGCCATCTAAAGTTATTACTCCATGGTTCAGTCATCGTCATCATAAGGAACCATATCCGCTCCCTAGTGTGAGCATATGGAATCCACAAGTCAGAGTGAACACATAGAGGATCAGCCGTTACAAAACGAGAAAGACAACCGAAGATGTAGGCCAATGGCCAAATAAAAAGAGGATAAGAAGTTATACATTCAAAGGTCCATTCCGAGTGAGGGAATACAGCAGTCGAAAGATCATCACAGAAAGGACCGCCACACACAAAAGGAGAGCAAAAGAAATCAAACTGTCCTATCCAAAGAGAAAAACAGTGAAAAAAAAACTCCAAAAATGTGAAAATCCAAAAAATAGAAAGAAGAATGTCCAAATTCACACCCACAGCCAGTCGGCACGTAAAAAGCAAGAATAGAATAGGGAACCAAACGAACCATTATGAGAGAAACCAGCACCAGGGGGGAAGTCACTGAATAGCAATGTCGACGCAACTCCAAAAAATGATTCAGAAAGAAAATGTAAAGGAATCCGAAGTGACATAGATCCAAATATTAGTAGGATATATCCCAAATAGATCCAACTCAAAATGTCCATCCAGAGAATAGAGAGAAGGAAAAAAGAAGGACATCCAGCGCAATCAGGAAAAAAGAAAAAAAAAAAAATATACAGGAATAGATCCACAATCCTAGCTAAAGTTTAGGGTCAGAGAAAAAGTTTAGAGGATCCACAAGAAGTATAATCCACCACAAAACCCCAATAACAAATCCAAACCAATATAATAACAGGAAGTCCAAATTAAGATAAATAGTTAAGATAACCAAATGACAGTTATAGACCCAAACTGAGCCTCCGAGCAAGCGATCTCCGCCAGCTCCCGTGCATCCCCAATCAAAGTCACGTCCCGCAGCCTCTGACAGCAAAACCTGCCGACGAATTGTCAACAGGGGACGACCCGACCCCGAAAACCCGATGCCCTGAAAAATGGGCCCCCAAAAAGCGGGGTTAAGGCTATCGGGGGGCATACTATTTAAAATGGCCCTGGGCGACCAAAACGCCTTCGCCGGAGGGACAGAAAAATCCCAAAGGGGTTTTGCTGTGCCCTTTTCCCGTCCCCCTGTACCCTTTAAAAAGTAAAACCCAAACCGCACACCTAAAAATTTTTCTTTAAATTTTTAAATCGCATGTTTAACTCGGGAAAAATTGGGTTAAAATTACAAATTTAATGTAAAGGGAATACTTAAATTTTTTAACTTTTTTAAAGGGCATTCAATTTTCCCAAACAACTTAAAAACTTTCATAAAAACGTTAACTCTCAGTAGCTCATCAAAAAAACTACGACGATTTAAAAAAAAAACTTTTAATCACGGGGCAAAACGCTAACGATTTGAGCGATCAAAAGGGAAAATCCCGTTCAATACCCCCGGAACGCTGAGCCGAGCTTTACGACTGAGCCGAGGGGAGCCGATCTCCCGCTATACCCGGGGCCCTTTCCGCAAACGTCAAACCCCAACCCGCGCTTGTCAAATTTTTAAGGGTCGACTGCTTTTCTAAATATTTGGCTTCCAAAACCCCCGGGCAAAAATTAAATAAAGATTGAAGAAGATTTGTGCGAATAAGATATATCTGGGGAAAATGGCTCGCGACTATTTTTGGCGCTTTTTTAATAATCCCGATAAATTTAACTTTTAACGCTTTCCCAAATTGGTGATCGCAAAACTTAAAACACCAAAGGGGAAAGGGAAATCTTTATCACGTCCTTTTTACCGAGTCGGTACGATCTGTGATCGTGCAACGGGTTCAGCAAAATGTCCGCCAACCTTTTCGATATTCCTTTTCATTTTTTCGCTTTTTTGGGGACAATTTGCAAACGCAAAAAAACTGTAAAAGGTTTTTTTGTCCGTAAAAGTCGCTTTACTTTTTAAATTATTAGGGTTAAAGGGAACAAAGGGCAGATGCTGTATATACAAAACCGGTTGAAAGGGCCCTATTTTTTTTAAAATGTTCGTTGACCGGTTTTGAAATAACGCTTTCCATTTTAAAAAGAAACAGACAGATACACAAAACTGATAAATGGCTTTTTAAAAATATTTTTTTTGGGTTTAAAATGTTGAACATTATGACATTTTGTTTTGGGAATTTAAAAAAACTTTTTTTGTGAGAAAAAAAGGGAAAATTCCAACCAGTTTTTTTTTTAAGGGAATTTTAAAAAAAAACCGGAAATTTTTTTAAAAAAAAAAATTTTTTAAAAAAAAAAAAATTTTTTTTTTTGGGGGGAAGGGAAGGGGGGGAAAAAAAAAAAAAAAATTTTTTTCCCAAAAAAAAAGGAAAAAACCCCAAAATTTTTTTTTTTTAAGGGGGAAAATTTTTTAAAAAAAAAATAAAAATCTTTTAAAAGTAAGTAAAAAATTTTAAAAAAAAATTTTTTGTAAATTTAACCTTTTTTTTTTTTTTTTTAAAAAAAAAAATTTTTTTTTTTAAAAAAAAAAAAAAAAAAAAAAATATAAAAAAGGGGGGGGGAAAAAAGGGGAAAAAATTTTTTTTAAAAGGGTTTTTAAAAAAAAAAAACCAAAAACCAAAAAAACAAAAAAAAAATGAAAAAAAAAAAAACCCGGGAAAAAATTTTTAAAAAAAAAAAGGGGAAAAAAATTTTTCCCCCCCCGGAAAATTTTAAAAAAAAAACCCCCCCAAAAATTTTTTTTTAAAAAAAAAAAATTTTTTTTAAAATTTTCCCCCCAAAAAGGGAAAAAAAAAAAAATTTATTTTCCCTTTTGGGGGGGGGAAAAAAAAAGTTTTTAAAAAAAAAAAAAAAAAAATTTTTTTTGGAAAAAAAAAATTTTTTTAAAAAATTTTTTTTAAAAAAAATTTTTAAAAAAAAATTTTTTTTTCCCTTTAAACCCCGAAAAAAAAAAAATTTTTTTTTTAAAAATTTTAAAATTTTTTAAAAAAATTTTAAAAAAAGGGTTTTTTTTTAAAAAAATTTTTTTTAAAAAAAAAATTTTAAACCAAAGGGTTTTTTTTAAAACCAAAATTTTTTAAAAAATTTTTTTTCCAAATTTCCAAAAAAATTTTTTTCAAAATTTAAAAAATTTTTAAAAAAATTTTTTAAAGAAAAAATTTGGAAAATTTAAAAAAAAAAAAAAAATTTTTTTAAAAAAAAAAAGGGAAAAAAAAAAAAATTTTTTTTTTTTTTTTTTTAAAAAAATTTTTAAAGTTTGGGGGGTTTTTTTTTTTAATATCTTTTTAAAAAAAAAAAATTTTAAAAAAAAAAAGGGAAAAAAAAAAAAAAAAAAAAAGGGGGTTTTTTTAATTTTAAAAAAAATTTAAAATTTTTTTGTTTTTTTTTTTTTGGGGGGAAAAAAATTTTTTAAAAAAAAAATTTGGCCTTTAAAAGGGGGAAAAAATTTTTTTTTTTTTTTTAAAAACCTTTGGGGGTTTTTTTTAAAAAAAAGGTTAAAAAAGGGGGAAAAAAAAGGGGGAAAAAAAAAAAAATTTTTTTTTTTTTTAAATTTTCCCCCCAAAAACCCAAAAAAAAAAGGGGAAAAATTTTTTTTTTGGGGTTTAAAAAAAAAAAATTTTTAAAATTTTAAAAAAATTTTTTTAAAAAAAAAACCAATTTAAAAAAATTTTTTTAAAAATTAAAAATTAAAAATTTTTTTAAAAAAATTTAAACTTTGGAAAAAAAAAACCCAATTTAAAATTTTAAAGGGAAAAAAATTTTTTAAAAAAAAAAACCAATTTACTTTTTTTTCCCCCCCCCTTTTTTTTTTAAAAAAGTTAAATAAATTTAAAAAAAATTAAAAAAAAAAATTAAAAAAAAAATTTTTAAAAAAAAAATTTTTTTAAATTTTTTTGGGTTTTTTTTTTTTAAAAAATTTTTAAAACTTTTTAAATTTTAAAAAAACCCCAAATTTTTTTTTTTTAAAAAAAACCCTTTTTTTTTTTAAATTTTTAAAAAAAAAAAATTTTTTTTTTTAAAAAAATTTTAAAAAAAATTTTTTTTTTTTTTAAAATTTTTTTTTCCCCCCAAAAAAAAATTTTTTTTTCCCCAAAAAAAAAAATTTTGGGGGAAAAGGTTAAAAATTTTTTAAAAAATTTAAAAAGAAAATTTTATTTTTGGTTTCCTTGAAAATTTTTAAAATTTTTAAAAATTTTTGGGGAAAAAAAAAAAAAAAAATTTTTAGTTTTGGAAAAAAAAAAAAGTTTCCCCAAAAAATTTTTACCCGGGGGGAAAAGGTTTAAAAAATTTTTTTTTTTAAAAAAAAAAAATTTTAAAAAAAAAAAAATTTTTTAAATTTTAAAAAAAAAAAAAAAAATTTTAAAAAAAAGGGGTTTTTAAAAACCCCCAAAACCTTTTCCAATTAAAAAAAATTTTTGGGGGGAAAAAATTTTAAAATTTTTAAAATTTTTTTTTCCCCCCAAATTTTTTTTTAAAAAAAAGGGGGGGGGAAATTTTAAAAATTAAAATCTAAAATTAATAGTCAATTTGAGTCAAATTTAAATGATTTCTATAATTTTTTTAATAACGTTTACATGGATTTTTTTATAACTACATTCTAATTCTTCTATTCACACTCCTAAAATTAATTATTCCATGATTGTTTTCTTCATATTCACATTAAATACAACATCTGCTAATTATGCAGATAGTTCCTTAACCAAAATAACGGTGATAATAGTTTTAAAAAGCTATCAAAAAATATACAAATAATGGTGATCACATTAATTTTCCTAAAGAGCCATGACTAATAGTTACGCAACTGGCGCATAACGGACGTTAAGTAGTTCAGAACTGTAAAAAACATTAGGTACTAAATGACAGGAATTGCACTAAATACACGATGTTTGTAAAACCATCCGGTAAAAAGTAGAAACCTAGTTTTCAACTTTGTGACCTTGCAGTAAATGAATTTTCATTCTACATTTGGAAAAAGCTTAACCTTGATGCCAATGTGTATGGTTAGTGATATAAATATATCCAATATTTAACTTTAGTTCGCGTAAACACACCACGATTCTTCCTAAACCCGTCATTCTCTAATTAACATTCAATTTTTACTTCACGGATACTTGATTTTAAGATGTTTTAATATTTTGTTTGGTTTAGGATATTGCAGTAATATTCTTATTTTAAGCAGATAAAAGAACGCACCTCGAAACTGTCTGAATTCCATCTCACAATCTAAGCAAAAATTGTAAACTGTAACATTGCTAAAATTGTCGGCATTTTGTAATACGACTGAAATATGGCTTTCTATTTCAACACAACAAATTTCAGTAAGCGGTACCATACCTGAGTTACAGTATTAGATTTTACTTTATTGATTCCATAGTATTTAGTTTGAAAATTCTCCGATGTAGATTCGGAGCGTGAGATTTGATAATATTTTTACTGAATTTTCTACACAATTACGTGGAGATGGTCAGCATCCGTCATTCTTGTTACAAAAGGCATTGCGTTGCTAATGATAGGCCATTTGATTACAAGGAACTCATAAAAGTAATTGATGTAATTGAAATTAATTACAGTTTGTAAGAAATCTTGCATCACGGAAGATCAAGTTGCGAAACTAAAGAGAAGTCTTAATAAACGTTTACGTTTTGCAGATTAAAAATCAAGACGCAATCCATTTTAGAAATGCTTACTATGTACCTAACACTCAGTAAGTATATATTTTTTGTTAACGTAGAAATTAGCTTTTATTGAATGTCACCCACTGAAATGCTTAAACGTATAATATTTAAAAATGATAATTGAAATTTTTGTAGCAACAAACCTTACATAATAATTATGTAATGTCTACATTGATAAATGCGTAGGTAGGTTTTCTGTAATTATTATTCTCAATAATTATACGGGAGTTATGTCGCTTAATTTCGTAAATTCACCTTTCGGAGTTCAAGTTGTATACATAAATTCAATACATTAGCATTCAAGTTCTGAATAGGTATGAAAATAGTAACAAAGAACATCGGCTGTTTCGCACAGTCGCAACCGGACACGTTTTCAGGATCGGTTTTATGGAAGTTAGCAAAGATTCAAGAGTATTGAAAATATTGAAAAAAATCTATAAATGATAAAAAAAATAAAAAAAAATCTATTTGAACGTAGCGATAGCGTGTTGGGCTACCGTGCATAAGGTCGCGGGTTCGATTCCTGTAGGCGGACAACATGAAACATTTATTTACATGTGATTTTCCCATCAATATTTTACGTATACCCTGGACTGGCACTGACGCGTAAGACTGATCATCTTGGCTTCATGTACTCGTAACAAATGAACAAGATTCACTGCGCTCGGGGAACCAATGCAGTGCCCTATGCACCATTGGGTCAAGATAAGGGAGAGTAGTAGTAATCGTTTTTAAGGATCTTTTTAATGAATTGAAAAAAATGTGCGTGCGATTGTAAATGGGTAAGATGCAACACGTAATTGAATATAATATGCACTACTTGGTGAGGCCTAATGACTGTATATTATCCTTTATATTTCGTGTTCTCATATTTGCTGTTATATGGAGAGCAAGGTGGCTGATTGCTGAGTGTTCAGGTCAGGGTTTAATCATACTCATGAGACATTCTTATGTGGTACAAAGGAGCTGTGTAGACCAGAGATTACTAACATTATTCCTTTTGTGTATTATTATCATATATTGTTGTTCACGTCAGAGAAAAAAACTATAAACTATAAATACACACGTCTAAGTCGTTTTATTAAATCTGGGTTTGCGAATTTAAACACAAAACAATGAAAGAATAATCGAGTTGACCGCAAAAAACGCTTTTTTGTGATATGCAATATGGTAAAGAAGGTTATGTTTGTGTTTAAATCTTAAAAAGTAGTATTTTAAGAAGCAATTTTCCTGTAATACGTGTTGCCATAAATAACGTAATGATACTAGGTAAATTGTATTTTATAAGATCAGTTAATTGGGTACTTGATGCAGTTCGTAGTGTCACGTATGCGTATGCACTTTAAATTGTGCTATGAATATTTAATAGCAAATTTAGCTGCTTAATAATGCAATATATAAAGACAAAAAATGTACATTAAAACTTTTATGTTGTTGGATAATGGGCTTGTAAAATAAAATAATCTGTGAATGCAGAAATATAAAACGAAAAATTACAAAACCATCGGTGTAATTCGTTTATAAATCGGATAATTAATAAGCGAGATACAATCATTTATAGTTTTTATTCCACATACGATCGGTGACGTCACCGTTTTGGTTTTCAAGTCCATTATTTATTTTGATATATTAAATTTAATCTTCACTTTCAAATGTATTCAAAAATATATTTTTGTTTGGATACTATATTAAACCTTATAATACATTGGCGGCTTTCTTTAAAAGCAAAACAAGTATTCTGGGATGGTAATCGTAAGCTTTAAAAGAAGAAACGTTTTGCTTCAGGTTTTTTTAATTAACGTGTTATACCTATATTTGAATGAAAAATCTCGCAGTAAACATTAACGGATATTGCAGTACTGTCAAATTTTAGAAATATACTAGGCTTTCTGGCATAACACTATATTTGTATATGTAGAAACAAGTAGGAATTACAAATCTCAAGTAATTTACTTTCATTTTGGTAGTATTCTTGTGACATACCTACATTACAAATAAATTTAATAATGGTGTGCTTCATTAGTGGATATAATAATCTTTCTTTTTACGCAATCACTTTAATTCAGATATAATATCAAAGACATTTTCATGTTATGTGATCATTGATTTATAATACACTTAGATCTACCTTGCAGAGTAAATTATGTAGAAAAAGTAATGACACGAAGACTCCGCACCTCAATACACTTACACGGGTCGACCTATCAGAGCCCTTCGACTGCCGGAAAGCATCCGTCCACACACCGCAAAAGGTATGTGCTACATATAGGGTTACAGTAACAGATACAATACTAACCCGTTCCTTACGAGGAGCGTTTATGAATTTTACCATGCATCTAAAATGACTTTTTCTTGTGGACGGGCTGTTTGCTATTATTTAAGAAGAAAACTTTCTTTTAATAATTATTATTTTAGTTTATGTCAACAAATATAAATAAACAATTAAAAGTGGAAATTATCACCATCTTTTTTCTTAATTTTATCCGTTCGGTTTTTACACGGTTTCACTACACAGGAAGGCATTTCGGAATGTTTTCTGAACGTCCGACTCTGCCGGCGGTTAAAGAAATACTCAATACGCGTCTGGCGGAGTCGGGGGTTTTGACGGAGTTGAAGTGTCATTCATTTTTTGGGTTCAGTTCAAATCTGTATTATGAACCAATGAATGTGATGTCTTCATAAAAACTATAAATACTAAACCGGTAAAAAGTCCTTCAGGGGATTTTAATTTTATTTGTTATGGTTAAATATTCCACCAAAACTAAAATAAATCTCGTGTTTTAATTAAAAATAACACCAGGTAATTGTAGTCTAGACTCTACATAATTTCGTGTTAATGTGCAGTCAATTATTAGTAGGTACTATCTAGATGCACTTTATATTTGTATAGCTTCTTATGATGAACAACTCTGTTGTCATGCTCCATAGGTACGCAAGTGGGTGCATAACTGCATAGTATACGTGTTCATTTATGTATATCGATTAAGATCGTAATTATATGTTAAAGTGGACATGCATTGAAATTTACAATTATTGTAAATAACTGTTTCTTGATCAATTGAATACTGCTTAGCGATGGATATACATGGAGTCACAAAACTCGTAGTACAACACGAAAACTGGTGAATCTACATCACATTTGGAGTCGAATGTGTAACGTTACTTTTGAATTTAACCTTAAAATTTTTTTTATCTTCTCATAAAAGCTTTCATTAGTACCGCAGATTAAATAAAATTGCACAAATTCTTTTAAAAATGCGGTTTTAAATTTTGTTTCCTTTATGAATAATATTAATTTGACTACATAAATGATATTTGATAGCGATTTTCGAAAAATTCATCGAAAAAAAATCAACTTCTTAATCAATTTTCTTAAAAACTATGGGTCATGCAAAAATGTCGATACAAAATCGACTCCAAATATGATGTAGATTCACCGGTTTCCCGCTTGTACCTACATCTAGTTTTGTTACACGGTGGGTATACACCGTACTCATTTTTACTAGTAAAATAACAACAAATATTAATAACTAATAATTTCAACCTTGAGATTCACAGGATATAATAAAAACTTGTTTCAATCTCGTGTTGATTAGCGATGTTACCGGATTTGGGGGACGATGTTCTCAAGCAAGGCTAGAAGTTAAACTTTGTATTACTTTCTTTAAAATAAATTTGCTTTGCAAATGTAATACTGATCTGATTTGATAACTGTGTTAAATGTTAAATAGTGTCAGTAAAAATATTTAAATATATATTGAGCAATAAAAATTAATAAATAAAATATTGAAACGAATTAAAAATATAAATTCACTAAAATAGTTAAAAAGGAATTTTGACCTTATTTATTTTATTTATGGATGATTTGCAAAGCGATATTTTGGCGAAAAATCGAAGTTTTTAAAATTGCAATTGACTATCATAATGCCAGTAATTACCTTAAAGTATGTACCCTATGTGAGGACCCAAGGGGCATACCATGCACGAGGTTGCGGGTTCGAATCGCGTACGGGATCAACATGAAATATTTATTTGGATATAGTTTTCATATTAATATTTTAGGAGTGATACCTTGGACTGGCGCTGAAGCGTAAGACTGATCATCTTGCCTTCATGTAACAAATTATCGATATTTGCTGCACTTGGTGTACCAATGCAGTGCCCTGTGCACCATTGAGTGCGGATAAGGGAAAACAATAGTAGTAGTGAAGAAAATACTGTAGAGGAGCTTCTAAACCAATGCGATGATTTGAACTTCAACTTTTTAAATGTCTGACTGTTGAGTAGTTTCATGTCATCCAATCCAATGTCATCCTTTGACCCGGAACGTACAATATTTGGAAGTTAATTGGTAATATTAATGGTTAAATAATGACAATAATATTCACAAAAACTTGTTTCGAGGTGAAACAAATAATAATTGCAAAATATAAAATATATTTTCAAGTATTTTTTTAAGACTTTATTTTATTTGGACAACCAAGAGAGACAATAGCAAAAATTGTACAAATCGGCATTTATTTCCTTTAGTTATTTAACATTTTGTTTGCTGGATTTCCCTTTTTTTCAAATGACTTGACATAATTGATAATTAACTTCAGTAATCTTCCAAATTGTCCGAAGATTAGAAAAATGGATTTTTAAATGTCAAACAAACATTCAATCAAGGCATAATTATTATTATGGGTATAATAATAGCACTAAGTATTGTTTAACGTTACAATATATGGTTACGTTTTAAAAATCATATGCGAACACATAATATATTTTTTAAAGCCAATCAACAGGCTATGAAGCTCTAACGGATTGGCATTAAAATGTGTAATTAATTATATCTATTTTTTAAGTAACATAAATAAAATACATTAAGCATAAAGCATGATCTAGGAAGACTGAATATATTCTTTTTTCTAAGTAACAACTCATTTTGGGTAAGGAGTGATAAAATAATTTATTTCACTACTGTAAGAAAATTTCAAAGATTTTCAAAAAACCTACTAGGTATATTCTTTGGAAAATATTAGCATCACAGTTCGGGGAAATTTTGTTGTAAATCATATTACAATAGTTATGTAGGTAGGTAAAACAAATAATGATTTTAAACCGAACTTAGAGACAAAGTAAACTAAAATAACCTAAAAATAGAGAATATCATTGGATAAAAAATGTATCTTTATAAATATGTAAAATTTGTAACTTTTATGTATGTGATCACTAACTATCCAAATTTATTTGATTTGATGTAGTTAAATTATTAAATTAGTAATTTAACTATTAATGGCGGGTTAATATTATTTCGTATGATTCTAAAAACCCTGTTGTTGACACGGATGTTGTTGTAACAATAGCCAAACTGAGGGTAAACTGAGGCAACTTTGTGATACTAAAGGACTTTTATAAAAAAAAATATTGTCAATAAACATTCTATAACATAAAAGAAATACAAAAAGAAGAAGAAAATAAAAAATCGGTGTCCAATTTTCCACTTTGAAATTATAACTGACGGCCGATAGCTTAGTTTGGAATCAGCTTATGCTCCATATACGAAAATGGATGACAATGATAGTTCAATATAAACACAAATTTCCAGACAATGATATACAGGGACCTAATCAAACTCACGCGCCACCTACCAGAAAAGGCAGGACAACGTTTGCCGGGCCTGCCAATCTAAAAAAGTTAAAAAAGCTATAAAAATCTAATCTTAAAAATATTGCGCAACCTTTATTCTGTAACATAAAATAAATTGAGTAACTAGGCTAAAAAACATCGTACTTATCTGTATGCCGACCTATATTAGCTATTAATTTTTATCAACATTCGGTAACTAATTTATACTTCTTTAAGAGATCATGCAAAGTAGGTACCATATTTTTATTGATTATTTGTAATAAATGAAACTTCGCTTCCGATAATTGTGTTACAAAAAGTAATTGTTTTTGGATCATAAGGATTCCATTAGAAATTCTACATTTTAGTAGCTACCTGTTTCGTAAAGTATTTGCCATCGGCGTCGGCGTCAAGACGCTAACCACTCACTCTCAGTCAATCCATCTGAATCTCGACGCTCGACATTCGCAATAAAATATAAACATTGTTTTGTTACTGAATATTAAAAAAATATATATACTATTACATACATGCACCATAAAATATCTTAAACTACGGTATACTTGATTAACCCTAGATCTTATCTACGTTTTGCGGTACTCGGCAAAAATGGTTTAGCTCGTGCATCACGTAAGTAGTAATTAAATTCAAAACGTGAAAATAAAAATTTATACTAAGCCTGAAAAAATTTATGATAATTGATTGGATTATCATACTTCATTATAATGATGAATCAAAATATAATCGACTTGTTTCTTACGTTCTGTCATAAAATTATTGACATTCTTCCAGCAGTAAAGTAAAGTATGCATAAAATAAACTAAGCAACATTATGGGTGAATGATCTAAATGCATATATTATTATGGGCATATAATTTATATCAGTTCTGTAAAAGGATAATGGTGATAAGGTACTGATTATCGTACAGCCGAACAAAGTCCTAGTTCAACAGTCCCTTGAAGTTGCATGTGAATACAAAACATATATTTTGCTAAAAATCCTAACCATTTTGACTGAGATAATTATTTCTGATTGACAGTAAGTGATATATTTTGCACATTTGTGACAATGACAATAATTGACAGATCGGATGTTTCCTGTAAAATCACAAAAATGTTTGCTGATAACTTTCACGAATGCAGAATTAATACTTAAGTTTAAGAAAAGTTTTTTGTACGTTTATTTAAAACCAATAAGAAAAAAATTGCCTTTGTATTGCATGCAAGCGGTTCAATTTTTCATTTTTTATTTATATAATTTATTAATTCAAGTTAATACAAATAAAATACTTTTTACTGCCTAGTAAGGCCCTATTTTAAACTCAATTGTAATTTACAGAGGTGAGATTTTTATATGTTACAATTTTTCAATAAATATTAGCGTTTAATTGACATTATGTAGTAATTTTATCGAATAAAAGATGGGTAGGTACAATACATAATGCATGTAGGTACATAGTTTCTGAAACAACTGTTCTTAACCAATAAAGACCTGTGAATCAATGTTGTTTAACAGTCAATTAAAGTATTATATTGGTATTCCAAGTCATATAATTCACTCAATATTGTCTCTTGCACGAAAAATAAGGTTGTTAAAACAATAAATATTTCATAATTATTCTCATGTACCTACGTACTATGAATAAGTAGGTTTCATAACTAGTAACCATAAATTATTTTAATGCTTGTATATCCATGTAATATCCATATACCCGAATTTGAAAAAAAAACCTACTTTATCCCTGTAGACATAAAAAAAAATGAATGCTTGTATTTTTCTTGTATTTTTTGAAAATCTGTATTTACGGACTATATGTATTTTTCAAACATCATGTTTAATGTAACCAATCTACTGTAAGTACTGTAAATTTGGTTATTAAGGTTTAGTTATTAAAATTTGGTTATCAGTTTGTGGTTAAACTTTATATTAGTCGAATTGTTAGTGTTGGTCATGATGCAATAACTGGTGTACTTATAACGGACCGTGTTCCACTTCAAGTTTGTGGAGATGTTGTAATGGAGACTGTCAGATGTTGTTGGCTGTTGGCCGTGAATTTCACCAGTTGTTGTTGTTCGTTGTTCACTGCCGCGTGATGCACTTAAATAGAGCCAATGTTATGGCGATGGTGGCCTGCTGCCCACGCCACAGTGGCCTTGTAATGGAAAGTTATGATATTTTGTCACAAACCTGAGTTAGCTAGTCGTCTCGTTATTGTCAAATTGTAACATTCATGTTTTATTTGAATTGGCGAAAATTGCTGTGGTCCATATTGGGGACGTCATTTCTTATTTGGGATACCTACATCCCAGATTTTCTTTCGTCAAGGGTTATTTAGTGAGTCTGGGGCAGGCTCATAGACAGAATATTTTGGGTTGATTTTTAGTCACTTTCATTTAAAAATAAATCGTATTTGATAGAGGAATATTCCTACAACAATGTAAATTTTTACCTTCTTTTTAATAATTAAACAAACAATTTTAATTTCATAAATATTTCAACTACATCACATTTTGAATTGACAATATACTTACAAATTTGTAAATTTATGAGAAAGGGTGAAATCATTGTTTTTAGTCGATGGTAATAAATCTAGTAAAACCGATATATATAATAGTCTTTTAAATGGTTGAATTCAGGTTTGAAAAAGCAGTAAAATTACTGTAAGTAATTTCTAAATGATAACTCGATAAACTCAATGTTTATGGCCATAAAATGACATCAAAGGACAGTTTAAATTATAGCATATCGTATCGGTGTCCTTATTACATAAAATCCTTGAGGGCAAGTATTTTAATCCAGATACGAAATATTTCGCAATGTAAAATCAAAAGCCATAAATTGTCGAAATTTACGATACCTACCTACTTATTGCTCGCGATGATTGTGGTACAGAATGTTCCCAGGTAAGACAAGGCCATAAGTATTGCACACGTCATATGAGAATTATTTTCACAAAGGTAATAAATAACCTGTAAGTCTGGAATTTACAACGGGTTTTTGGATACTATTCCCTTCGAACAAGAATTCACTAGAAGGGGCGATTCCATACAAATTTTCTAAAAATATACGCTTCCTAGGGTTAATTTCATAACACTTATTATCAAATTCCACCGTCTAAAGACTCCAGCATTTAGGCCAATACATGAAACTTGTGACGTAGATGTCTAGTGATGACGTAGACGCCTATTGATGACGTAGTGGGTAAATAGACACCCCAGACACGGTGGTATTTTTCAAGTATGGAATGTCACTTCTCTAAAATTATTGTTCGAAGACTGCCCGTCCTATTTAAGTAAGCCAAAAAAAAATAATTTATTTTTGTGTGTTATTAAAGGAGATACGACTTTTTAAAGTTCCGTATATCAAATACCGCGCCAAATGACTGTAGGTACTTAGTGCGTCATTTTACAGTAGTGACATCATGAAACGGATGGCGTTCCGACTTTCGTATTTTGTTGTATTTTAATTATTGTTTATTGAATAAATGTGGTATATTATCATCTATTATTTGTTTTATTTATGAATTCAATTGAAACGAGCATTGATTTTAATGGATGTACTCAATAAATCTAATACCGTCAACTCAACCCAGCTGTCAGATATACTGTTAACAGCTGCTCTAGGGAGACTGAATGACGGCCATCTTGTTTTGCGATGGAAGCCTGTATGCAAAGCTGTATGTAGATTGATATTGCATAAATTATAAATGACGCGGGACGCGGTTCGCTTGCTTAAAATGTCAAAAAGTTTGCTACGGGGCCGCGGGGGTTTAAAAAAAACGGACACCGGAAACTGTAAATGTAGATACAAGGAGTGACGTCATTGTTTATGATTTTGAAATGAATATTATTTTCACCTTATGACCAAACTTGTGTTAGTTTTATAAGGACTACTGTAAAATTATTTCTTTCGATAAATAAAAAGGTTAAAAAAACATTTTTATTTTAGAGATAAAAAAGCATAGAGTATTCCCGAAATAGCTGTTTTTGACCTTTTTAAAACTGATTTTTCGCCAAAATAATACAATTTATATGAGACACCTCCCTAGATATTACAAACATAATATCATAATAGTAAACGTTCGCTCCTGGCTTGCGATTGTAGCAGATACCTGTTCTTAATCCGGTTTATAACTTTTATTAATCGTTTTGCGGTCAACGCGATGTTGAAAGTACGTATGTAGTATGAATATCCATATTTCATATAACACTAGGTTATTACAGATTTTATGTTCCACGTTGGTACCAGTACCACGGTATCAATTATTACATACGGATTATTATCGCTCTTTTTACTCAAAATTGAAGCTTTAGTAATAAGCAATCAGAACTTTTTTACATTTTTATTACCAATGAAAGCCCCACCCTTTCCCTAGACTACTTTAAAGACTATTGAGTCTTTTTTCCGTCCAGCCAACTAACTCTACCGATTTTTTCAACAAGCTAAACCGCGATTTTAAGATTGTTAGTGTGATAAAAATACGGATGAATTTACGATAACGATAAGTACGCAAACAAATGCTTTCATTGCCCCCTACCACTGTCTCGGCTTATGTATCATAATTGTCATTGTTTCCATGACCCAAACCAACCAGTCAGCCCAAATTAACAGTGGTAGGGTATGTTAGTTTCTACCCCGATCATTATTTATTAGTAATTACAACCACCCATGTGGATACCGATATCCCGCCTCGCCAATCAGAATATATTTATTTTACGAAATATTTAAACTAACTAACCATCACGCCATTTTCCCGTAGGCCTAGGCAGAGAAGATAGAACGCCATACCACTCTGTCCAGACAGACTTCCTTTGCTTCCTCTACATCCATACATCTTCTCATACACATTCGCCCGATTATTCCGACTTTTCACATGTCCACTTTCAAGTACTCGACGTACTTGGTCATGCCATGTCTTTCTGAAATATTTTATATATTTTAAAATAAGTCAGCAAGAAAGTATATCAAACAAAATGTAATAAAACATGGCTTAGGAAAAGTGGGAAATATGTACATTCTTGTGTAAACGAAACAATCATAAACGAAAATTTTCTGGTATTAATAATTTAATAATTAAGTATATTGTATTTTCATAATCGCTGTAGGTACATATTGGTTAAAGCTGAAATGCTGGAAGTCACCTTTTTTGCAAAATTGAGTTATAAATGTTATTTTATAAATATATTCATATTCTGTAAATGATTGAAACATAAAAATCGTCCGGTACTAAATTTTTTGTTTGTCCAGTACTACTATATGGAGCTGAATACACTTTAAACCGCTCTCTTGAACAATTTACCAAATGTGATTTCCAGCCTTTCAGCTTTAAGGTATACTTTTATTAGACATTAATTTATCTACATATCTAAAAAAAAATCTTTTTATTACAGAGGAGCCAGATTTCTATGTACCCATGGAATTAGACGAATATTTAATAAAATTCTTGCGGCCTTGCAAGTTCTACGCTGATAGTGCCTTTTTACAGGTAACAGTTTTAGAAAAACACATTGTTATGAAAATGTTTGTTAACCTTGTCTAAATAATTATTAATTCTTCGGGTCTCATATATGGCCAGAACTGCACGTTCAAGGGAATTGTTCTGAGGTTATTTTCAAGGGACATCATGAGTACCTCATGAAAGGGCATAAAATCTCTTGAAAATACATCGGCACTGGCCAACCAATACTTGAGGTTGATCTTGTAATAGTTTTTATTTTATGAATTTGTTTAACTCGATATTAAACAATTGTACATACATATAGCACCAATATTTTTAACAACTTGTATAACAACCACAAAATGTATTACTATTTTATAAATAGTACTAGAGTCAACAAAATCAATTCTGCACATGAAAAACTTATTATAATAAATTATTTATTTGATTAATTATTCAACTGAGGATCTTTATCTGCAGTGCAAGCAAAAAAAAGCAATAAGATTTAAAATCTTTGAATTCAGCATAGGTGCACTGTTGGTGCCATATTACTTATTTACTCGTAGATGAGAAGCCTTATATTGAATTTTTTCCATTTCCAGATGCAAAAGTTCTATAGATTCAAGCAGAAACACCCCTATTTACTGCGATGGACTCTCTCCCAACAGGGATAGAAACATGTTCAAGCAGGGGATAGTCTCCTTCCAGGAGGCCAGGGACGACAACGGCTCCAGAATAATGACCATCCAATCAGGTGGTAAGATCCTCCGACTACTAACCAACATCATCATCAGGCGGGGATCACGACTCGAGCACATCATGTCTCTTCCACCTAATCACGTTTGTATCTAATTAACCCTCAGAATGCTAAATACTTACTTAATTTGAATGCTATATCATTACAAAGTGTGTAATTTGCATTTGCTAGGCAGAACAGATGCCGTGTTAGTTAAAATAGTAAATAATTGCTACAGTCGTGAGGCGTTACACATATTTTTATTTATATTTATAATAGTAAGTAAAATAAAACGGAAAAATCATAAAGTAATTCGACGACGCCAACAATTAGTAATCGTCGGATTTTTTATTAACACTAGCAACAATGTTTAGTTGAACACATACGGTTTGGTGATTTCTTGTTTTATTTTTCCATCTCAAACGGCTCAAAGAATAGCTGATAATATAGACATATAATTTTTTTTTTTTACCAAAAACGTTCCACTATAGAAAAATTCTTCTTCTTCTTCTTCTTTCGCCATGTTTGCTCCTATGTGGAGCATGTGAACATCACTAGATCCCTCCAGGAGACCCTATCACCAGCAATAGAAAAATTCTACCAAGTTGATTTAAAATGCCTTATTGTATGGAATTGTCTTCTTGGCTGTTTTCCCTTGATGAAGGTCTGTTCACGAGATGTGTAGCATTTGCGTTATTTATAATATTTGCATTCGAATATGTACTTAACCTAGTTTGTAATAATGATTCAGAGGGTTAGTAATTGACTTTAATATGTACCAATGCTGTCATCATGTAATTCATCAGTTGTTTAACGTTTGATGTGTTTTAAGTTCTTTTGCAATCAATGGCTAAAAACACGTTTTCATAATATTGTTGTCAAGATTCTATTTGAATCCAAATACTTAACCTATTTTTTCTAGTCTCGATCACTTTTATTTCACCGCTAGAGGGTGGATCATTCAATTGCATAATCATAATTTGTTTAATTAAATCACATTTTATTAATTTTCTAATATGATAAAGCTTCCGGGACAGAGCACAATATTCAGCACTATAAAGCCACGTTTAAATCTGAAATAAACGACTGTGCGTATGTTTAATGTATTTGTAGATCTATTATTTTACTCTTATACATAAATCATGTTTAAAGTCATCATCATCATCACAAAACTTATTATCAGTATCTAGAAATTAGGATTAACTACATGTTTATATCAACAATATCGACAAAAATATATATGTACATGTACATACTATCTTCCTACGTATATGGATAAATTATGACCTTCCACTTCCACGATCTTTACACTAAAATAAAATAGGAACCTACATAACAAAACTAACAAATATATCTTGGGGAATTTTTTGGGTGTTTTTTTCATCAAAAATTCGCTGCAATTTTGAAAAGAATTGAGTAAACACGAATTGTGAATATTGTATGTACCTGGCAAGGTACCAACATACCTGTTGAATGCATATTTATTCAAGAGAACGAGGAAAAAAAGATTAAAATATCAATATTCACGGGCAAATACGAAAACCTCACAGATATTAAAGACGTACTAAGAATTCGAGGTAAACTTTGATATTTATCGTAAAAATATAAAACAAATTGTAATTTTTATACTACGTAGGTACTTTTACGTAGGATATTATTCAGTTTTATTGGTCATACTAAAAAAAGAAGGAAGTTCCTGAATTAGGAATTTAAAATTGAAATGGGGATTATGCTATTCATCATCATTATCATTATCCCATATCCGCTTTAGCATTAATACCAAGTTTAAGAAATGACTAAATTGTTGCTAAATTGTTTGCATTTACGAGTTATTAATTATATTTACATGCTAATCAGTAATGTTTTTTTTGTTACTGACTTGTCATTACTCTACAAATTAATATATTTGTTGAATCATAAAATACCTATAGGTTTATTGTGACAGTAAAAATCTGTGAAGCTACCAATATTATCGATCCACATTTAAGTTCCACCAAGTATTCAACTAGGTACCTTTCTTCACGAAAATGAAAAATGTGTCGTCTGATTTGTAGTGAAATGGAAGCCCAGCCAGTGCAGCCTGGGGGAGATGTTCCGGGGGATCCAGATCGCGCTGGAGGCCGCCATGATCGAGCCCTCCACGCAGGTAGGGGGCGTGGTCGTCATCCTGGACATGAGGGGCTTTTCCCTCAACCATGTGGTGCAGTTCACGCCCAGCTTCGCCAAGATGGTGGTCGACTGGATCCAGGTACCTACCTACGTATTTATTTGTTATTTTATTTGTATATCGCGGGTCAATTTCAAATATTTTAATGTGGTTTTTCACATCAAAATATTTCATATGTAATTCCTTGGAAAATATTAATATTTACGTTGGATGTTAATTTCAGGATTGCATTCCACTGCGGCTAAAGGCTGTTCACATAATCAACCAGCCGTACGTGTTCAACATGGTGTTCGCCATCTTCAAGCCCTTCCTGAGGGCCAAACTGCGGAACCGGATCCACTTCCACGGGGACAACAGGGAGTCCCTCATGAAGTTCATCCCCGCCCGGGCGCTCTCCACGGAGCACGGGGGCGCCATGGACATGCCGGAGGTCCCCGGGGGGCTGCTGTGTGACCTGCTGTGCAAGTACGAGGACGATTATGCCCGTAAGTATCTTATAATGGTGAATCTTCTACTTCTTCCTCTTTCGCCACGTTCGCTCCTATGTGGAGCGTGTGGCCATCACTAGATCCCTCCAGGGGAACCTGTAGCTTACTAATATGTCTCTTTCCACGTCAGTCCCGCATCCATCAGCCAAGCAACGGACGCATATTGGAATCCTCTACACGAGAAACATAATATATAAATTAATATGAAATTAGTGACGAACATTTTGAGTGTGTTTATTCAAACATAATAAAAGTTATAGGAATAATAAATTGAATGGACGTCTTTAGGCCTTTCTTGGTAGGTGATATAATTATGTGAGAACACTCATAAAGGATTTCTAATAAGATGCTTAGCATTTTTTTAATGGATGTCAAAGAAATTCCACATGTGTAGCATTGTTTCATTTCACAGTATATTGTATACAAGTTCTGACAATCATTGGTACATTTAATCAATACTAGGCGGATTGGGAAATTTAAACATCAAGTGGTTACTTAATCCAGCCAATGACAGCATAAACCCTGTGAACACCTAGATATCCGTATTTCCTTTCATTATCTGTTGAGATGTTAATTTATTGTGAGGAAATATGGAAGTTAAGTACCTATGCCGCGTTGGGAAGGACAATTGGCCTAGGTAACAATGATTGCTTAGCTCTTTAGCATAAAGTTTATTTTTCCTAATATAGCAATCGATCTAAATTAATTTTAATAACATTTTCATATGAGGATTTTTAAATATTCTTTAATTATTTTAGTAAGGTTTAATTTCATTGCAAAAATTTTCAGTAGATGGCGCTCACGCGTACTTTTTACACTCATTTGTATTACACATTATTATTAGCATTTTGCTTCATATTTCCTGGTTCTTGTAAAATTCTATGTCAACTCTGCTAATATGTTATGTTTTTTTCAGTTGCTGAGACATTTGGGTACAACAGGAAGGTACCAAAGGAAACGTGATATGTCAAAATAAACAATACTATATTATGTGATAATATTCTTACATTTATATGTACGATTTCATAGGACAATTATTATTATTGTGATTTTACTAAGTATATTAAATGTATATTTTTATAATCAGTATTTTATTAAATTATAATTATTAGATATATAATAACCTGTTGGTTTTGGTTACAAGTATTTACAAGCACCTAAAAATTGGACAAAACATTAAATTAAATTATTTGTAAACGTTTTTCCATGTAATAAATTACTCTAGCCATCAATTTTACTACTTACAAACTACAATACTTACAAACTTTCTTTATTCGAACCTGATAGCAAATAGTGTATTACCTACATATTATTTTGAGATTATTGATTGAAAAGTAAAATAAAATTCAAAAGATTAAAAAAGTTTATTAAGGAATGGAACATACATACGTAATCTAGTAATAAAAAGAAAGTTTACAAAATAATAGTAACATGTTAGCTACAATAATTAACACCTTTGAATAGCGACCGTTTATAAACTAAACATTTAATTATTTTACTAAATACAATATACCATGTGTAAAAACACATCCTAGAAATAAGATTTAAATTCAATATTAAGTTAAAAAAACAGTAAATAATTACAAAAATGTAAATGTTAATAATTGACTATATAAGGAGTCATCCTTTATTATGTTGATACAAACTCTCTTAGCTTCAAAGGATCGTGATTTAATATAAACTAAAAAATAGATTATAAAAAATACATTTAAACATCACAAATATCATCATCATCCGCTCACTATGCGGAGCATATGGTTTCCACAAACTGCCTCCAAGTTCCCGCGCATCCTCCCAGGTTGGGTCCATGCTCTGACGCAACTGCCGACGGATAGTCAACAGCGGACGTCTAGGACGCCGAGAACCTGGTGCCTTGTAAAATAGGCAATCATGGTTAAGGCTCTCGAGAGGCATGCGTAGTATATGGCCTAGGCAGCCGAAACGCCTACGCCGGATAACAGTCGATACCAAGGGTTGCTGCATCCGTTGCCTCACTTATGTGTTCCATAAAAATTAAAACCACCGCACACCTAAAATTCTTCTAAGAAACCTATTCTCAAAATTTAGAAGTCTGCTATTTTGGGCCCTGGTTTGGTGCCATGATTCGCTGTCATAGAGGAGAACAGGTGTGATGCAGGCGTTATAAAGGCGGCATTTTGTTTTAACTGAGTAAACATCCGATCTCCAGACAGTTTTCATACTGTTGAATGTGGCTCTCGCTACTTCAAGCCTCATTCCCAGTTTTTTCTGAACTCTGCCGTTTTCTGTCATGTATGCTCCCAGGTATTTGAAGCTCTCGACCCTTTGGATGACTTGTCCCGACAAAGCCAGGGGGATCTGGGCATCTTATCACAAGGTGTTACACGTGACATGGGTCTTGCTGATTGATTTTCAAACCCATGCACGTGAGGTGGCAATTTAGCCTATCAACAACAACTTGAAGACCCCCGACTGAGTCGTCAATAAGGAAGGCGTTATCACAAATATACCATTTATGCAAACTTATCTCGCACCAAACATTAAAAAAAAACGGACTAACATAATATTTTTGTAATGAATTTTATATAAAACCTGTGATATTTCAAAAAGTTTAATTAGAAAACGAATAAAAAATAAACACTTAGATAAAAATATATAGGATTTTAAAATATGTAAAAATGCATACATAAAATTATATCTCCATTTTTTGGTGATGGCATTTTATATGTTATGTAATTATTTACTTTTATTCACAAATGTCATAAATTAAAAAAAATACGTAGGAAAATAATTCTTAATATTAAGATCACATTTTACGCATGTATTTTGTAATGAATATTTTAAAACAAAAAAGTAAGATATTTTCGGCAAGACAGTAAAAATCTAATACGAAATATTAGCAAATTTTTTAAACTTCTCGTGTGATAAGTAATTGTTTGATACAACAAAGCAAAATAAATTGACTATGGCATGGAAAACAATTACATATTAAAAAATGTATTTATCTAAAATTGAACAAGACTACATTTGAAATATTTAAATTTAATTTATTGTTGATGAATTTCTAAACGACCGTGATGTCAACAGGTGGTAAAAACCCAAATAAATACATTTATTGTCATTTTGAGCCTCTTTCTACAGCATATCACATTAAATTAATTTATCATTAATTAATTTTTACGACATTAAAACAAAAAAATCTGTTTTCGAGTCTTAGTAAATTAAATTGTTTCATAAGGTCAACTTGTCAGACCAAAAGTATAGATCAAGGAGCAGTGTGATGACCCACGCCCTTGAACTTCCAAAAAAAACCTTTTGTTATTTTTAAAAAAAAACCCCTTGCCCTTTTTTTTTTAAAAATTTTTTTTTAATAAACAAAAAAAAAATTTTTTAAAAAAAAGTTTTTTTTGATAAAAATTTTTTAAAAGGGAAAAAATTTTAAAAAGGCCAAAAAATTT